>JANHAO010022131.1:0-12378 GCA_026873985.1 Saraca asoca
TCCAAGGAAACTCTTATTAGTAACTATGGTATCATCAGTATTTCTGTTTGTACTGTATATTCGTATCAAATACTTATATTCAACTATCGTTTCTCATTACCGCCTCTTGGGCTATTAGTGATATTCAGACTATTTACTGAAATTCCTAGCCATACAGGCTATTTACAAACACTACTAGATTACCTCTAGGTTTCCACGGAATCCAGGTTCTCACATAGTCTGTATCATTTTTATTAGTTCTCATAATAATATAATAATAAAATACATATTTTTTTTTTAATACAAATCATACCTCAAATTAAATCATCATCGATATATCAAGTTACTAAAACTAGTACTTTATTATTTAATAAAAATTACTTTTCAATACCAGACAATATTTGTAAAAGTGGGACCATCTACTCATATTTATCTCTTTACACTCACTTTCATATTGAAGAATATAAGGCAACTAAAATTATTCAACAAGCTAGATCTTTATGCAGCATACATCAGCCAGAATTTATACAATAGACAACAACTAGAATCCATACATACAAGCAAGGCACAATTTCTACTCACATTCAAGTTACAAAATTTGTAGAAGTTCAAGCATTGCAACATTTATAATTTACTCATCCAACTGTATAACACACAGAAATTTAAGGATTATGTACTCTACAAATTATCAGGAATTCATTGAAATCAAACAACATCAAAATTTCCTATTTTTCTTCACTACTCATATTTAAGCTCAACACAAATTTCTTAACAATTTTCAATTAAAGTACTACGGAATAAAACTAATGTTCTAGGATTACTCGCTAAAGACCACTGGTAGCCTAAATCTTGAAGCTGATCGAACTAGCTAGGAGCAAGGGAAACAGAGGGAGCTAAGCTACTGTGACCCTCTTACTGGCCTAAAGGAACGCTGAATAAGGAGTTGTGGACAAGGGAGGCCGGCTGGACAAGGCTTCTACGTCGGAGCTTCCATTTTTGACGGAACAAAGCTTCTGCCATACTGAACCATACATCAGCCATAGGAGAAAAGGAGCCAGTGGGAACTACTGAACTCTCATCTAGCCGAACCAAGTTGCTAGAGGGTGGCAATTAGCTAGAATCATGCCGGCCACGCATGGTACTCCAAAATTTTTTTAAAGCAACTAGAGAAGAAGAAAGAAAAGTGGGGCAAAGAGAAGCCAACCGCAAAAAGGGCTCCGATCTTCAGCCTGACTACAGCTACTCACTGAAACTTAAAGAAAAGGCTGGAAATACACCAACGTTAAGGGTAGATGCTGGAAGCTTCTGGAGAACACCAAGAAACTGAAGCCGAAGGAAAGGAGGAATGCTTGGGCCGAATGGCTCCTTCATTGGTAAGGGGTGTTTATTTATAAATAATATTTTTTTATATAATTTTGCATTTTAACCCCCAAGTTACCACCGACTTTCATTTTGGCCCCAAAATCTATGGTCGACTTTCACTATTGCCAAACTTCCTTAAAACTTTTCAATTTAGTGCCTACCAATTTTTCAGTTTAGTCCTTTTAAATTTTTAAATTTTTTTATTTTCACAAATTTTTTAGGTGTTACATGAAAAGAGCCAGCAACCTTCTAGCCACCAATCTGGGGCCTAGAACTAGGTGGTAAAATAACTCATTTAGAGGATAAAATAGCTAGAAGAATGCCTTTAAGATTAGAATAGCCAAGATCATTATGAGGAAAGGACACCATTCACCAGAAAGGTTAAGACCGAACCTCTCCCTTACAAATTTAAATCCCCACAAACTTGCAATACAATGGGGATAGAGATTCATATGACTACTTAGATGCATTCAATATATAGATGGATCTTTAGATAACCAACTCTTTAGTCAAGTGCCGTGTCTTCCCAGCCACCCTAAGAGACCTACCTAGAACATGATTTAGGAATCTCCAAGTCGTAGTATTAATAGTTAGGAAGAGTACCAAAAGAGATTCATCAACTAGTACAAAGTACTAAGAAGGCAGCTTGCATCATCCTGCCACCTTGCAATAGTCTTCTAGCAAAAAAAATGAATCACTAAAAGGCTACATTACTAGGTTCAGATATAAAGCCAATAACATTGAGAATCCTTCAAATGAAAGTATCCTAATAGCAATCTCAGTAGGACTTTACATACAATTTTCTAGAAGGACCTAGGAGAATTCTATGAGTGAGCCACCAAAGAAATCAGGTAGGAAGAAACCTTTAACCCTAAGGCATCCAATTAGAAAGATAAGGCAAGTAGCTTTGACCACAACAAAAATAGGAGTAATGGCAAGAATGGAAATAGAAGTTAGAAGGATGGCTTCAATAATCAAGTAACAAACAAGGCTAGAAATGAATAACCTTCCATGAGCTTAGAATGTTGAACACCTATGCTCATATTTTCAATAAATTCCAGTTCTTCCCTTTAATCTTGTAATATTATTTCCTTAAATTTTTATATCTGTGCTTACTAATTTCTAAATAAATTTTCAATAGAATATTATATTGAAAGCGAGCAATTATCTTCCTAATCTGGAAGCAAGCATTCACCTTTCTAATCCTGATCATACAAGAAATGGGCTATTCTCATATTTGAAAATCATGGCATGCTAGCAAAGGTGCATCTGTACAACCTACTAGGCATCTAGCTAGATAAATATACATTTCCATACTTGATGAATATACCTTGTCATAGTCGACCGACGAATATGCATTGTCTTGCATTGGCATTTTAACCTGACAAATATATATTGTCTTGCTTCATGAATATACATTATCGTGGTCAGCTCAATGAATATACCATGTCATGGTCAACTTGAAGAATATACATTGTTATGGTGTGTTAGTTAAGGCATAACTCTCATGCAACCCACTACTCAACACTGTATGTGTCTTAATATTCGGCACTGTATGTAACCTAGTATTCGGCACTGCATGTGACCTACTACTTAGCACTGCATGTGACTTTCTTCTTGGCTTCGCATTCATGTGACCCACTGAGTAACACGATTGTTGTGGCATGACTAGTTGAGTAGCATGATTGCGCATGACCCACTGAGCAACACAATTATTGTGGCATGACCCACTAAGCAACATGATTATTATGGTGCAACCCACTGAGTAACATGATTACTATGGCACGACCCACTAAGCAACACGATTGCTATGATGTGACCCATTGGGTAACCAGATTGCCAGCTAAAGCATGACATACCCAGGCAATAAGATTGCTAGCTAACGTGTAGCTCTCATGCAACCTACTTGGGAACTCAACTCGTGCTAGTTGAAGCACAACTTTTATGTGACCTAGTGGGCACTCGACTCGTGCAACTTACTTTGACTTGACAAATATACATTGTCTTATTGACAAATATACATTATCATAGTTTGCAAGCTAAGAAAACCAATTGGGCATTTAACTTGGCTAATATTTATTAAGTTGTGATTTGTAGGAATCTATCTATGCTAACACAAATGTTATCTTCTATGATATACAGAACATCCAACATGATGCATTTGGAAATGCAAGGAAGTGTAAAAAATTCATTGAAAACCTCATTGAGGTGAATTTACATGTAAAGATTCAAAAATACATATCAAGATGAGCCTATAGCTATCATGTCTTAAGAATTAAACTAGCTTGTAAAAATTAAACTTTGATAGGCTGAAGGATCAACATACGAGGCAGGCAAGCTATCCATTTAGTCTTTAGCTAAGCTACTCTTAAGCTTCTTCTTATTCTCTCCCTAAGGAAGCAAAAGAACAAAGAACTGAGTTCACCAGCATTACCATGCAGGAATAACTCAAGATTTATACAAAACTTCCCAAAATCCTCATAAAGGAATTATCTATGGGAACTTCCTATGTAGCAAGCTATACATGCCTTAAAGTATCATATTAAAGGCCCAGACCATAAAAGACATGGGGGGCTCCACTAATAAATCTATCAAGCCATCAAACACTAGAAAGTAGAAAAAAAGAGTGCTTCTTAACTTATACAAGCCACTTGGCCTCACTAATAGACTTACCAGACTGATCAACTACCCTAATTTGATGGTCTAACTCAATTGTCACCACCTGAATGACTATAGAAAAATATGCATTAAATGCACTACTAATGAAATGGGTTAGCGCAAATAATACAATGAGACAAAAGTCTGAATGGTGGCATTATAGATTATAGTTATCAGCTTTTACTAGCAAACTATAGCTCCTAGTCTGAAGATTACACTGAGAGCTGAGGACTAATGTTGTAGGTATTTTCAGAGCTATGCAAATGGGCTAGTAAAAGCCCAATAAATAAGCTTAGCTGATAAGGACTTAGTTCATTTAGGATCGAGATTGCTGGAGCAAGGCACAAGCTCACCAAATAGTAGCCTTAGGTCATTGGGTCATAAATAAATAAGCTTAGCTGATAAGGACTTAGTTCATTTAGGATTGAGATTGTTGGAGCAAGGCACAAGCTCACCAAATAGTAACCTTAGGTCATTCGGTCATAATGCCTAGCTCACAGATTGGGCTACACTCCACCAGCTATCATCCAGAAGCTTGCTATAGTTAAACTTGAGGAAGAACCAACTTGCAAAAAATAACTTACGATTAATTTATTCCTTTCCTTTTCTGGACAATTATAACACCTCAGCAATTATAAATAAAGGTTAATATCAATGTAAATGGGAAGCTCAATGGGGACAATAAATACTCTCTGGAAAATATAATAAAAGGTCATCATATAACTGACAGACACAAATACTCTATCAAAATATATAGGGAAATACATTAATTGTGGATGTAGGGGTCCATTGACTTTAACCAAATCACATTAAAAACTCCTAGTATCCTCCTTATTCTTTCTCTGCCTCTCTCTTTCTCTTACTCTCTTTTTCACTCACCATATTGCAGTTTAGGGTTTCACTGAACTTTACTAGTTGACTGGATTCCACCATCAACATATAAAAAAGGTTTATTCTCATTCTAACATTTTATTTACTATAATATCATCAAAATCTACTTTAATTGAATTTTATACATTTCTCAATATGTTTCATATAAAAGAACTCATTTACAAATGAATTGAAATCATTATTTTTGATATAATTTATAAACAATAAAATTCATTTACAAATAAATTAAAATCAATTATAGAAAAAATTGATTTCAAACAAAGTATAATATAAAACATAGATAAGGACTAGATTGAAATAAAAGAAAATAAAGACCACTTTCAATAGTCAGTGTCTTCCCCACATGTATAGCTCTAATCGACAATAAGCGATGAACACCAAAGGCCAACATAAGGAAAATGCAACATAGAATTTTTTTTTTTGGTCTTAGTTGAGTCATAATTAGCACCCATTAAAGTCGTATGACTCTTTCTTTTTCTACTATATACCATGAATCTGATGCAACCCAGTTTTGCTTAAATATATATATGCACAAGTAATTACAATCATAAATTAAAGAAATTATGACAAATATCACTTTGTTATGAAAATAATATTTATGTGAAAATTCATTATATCCTTTTCCATTCTTATAACTTCTTGCAATTCCCTTTGGGCTCTTTTAACCTCTATAAGTTACATTTGTGTGAGTTATTCTTCTTTATATACATTTTTACCATCCTATTAAATCTATGTAATTCTTAATGCTTAAAATCTTATATAAGGGGTTGTAAGAAGCATTCTTGGTGATGGTGAATAAGATAAATGCTCCTCACTCTATTTGTGACATCCTAAAATTTGGGGGTGTGATTGGTACGAATTATCTTGTGATGACCTACAAACTCATTAGTAATCTTTTATTGAAAATTATTTTTGTAAATCAAAATCATGAAAATTAATATGGAAAACATAATTTTTGGTGTTTTTTTATCTAAAATTGATGATATGTAAGATTTACTAAAAATCATTTTGAATAAATAGTTTATGATTTCTTTTGAAATAAATAAATACTTTTTCTGGAAATCTAAATCTATAAACTAGGATTCATTGTTTGGTTGGATGGTTATTAACTACCAAAGGATATCAAGAAGACCATATACCTGATTTCAAACATATGCAATCCTTGAAGTATGCCATAATTGAGATAGCTTCCATAGATTCATTAAGTTAAAAATATTAATGATTGGGGTGAATACAACCTAAGTACTCAATGAGTAGAAAAAAGTAAATCCATCTTTGTGTTGGAAACCTTTTTGGTGACATGATATACACACGTGCACACACATATGTAATATAACAATAATCCATGAATCACATCCATCTCCAATAATTCTTTTAATTGATGTCCTAATCTTTACTGATTATTATGAATTTCATTGATACTGTAATCCTGTCATAATCATAAATTTAATCATGAAATTTGTCTTACAAAAGTTCTATTATACTGTTAATCTTGTAAGACATGTAAACAAATTATACTGACATTTGGTGATCACTAAGAAAACAATATCTACGAAAAACTAATAACTAAACTTTTTGAAAACTTGTGCCTTTCTGCACCATATCATAGGCGTCCTATCATCATGGTTGACCTGAGTCATAAATATCTATCTCCTAGTGCACATAGATCTTCTAACTCTCACCTTTGTATGGCAATTCTCAAACACAAACATCTCTAAAACTTACATTTCTTTCATAAATACTATTGAATTCCTTTAACTATCCTTGTCTATTAGACAACTAATTCTCATATCTTTTTCATTTATCTTGTTCTTTTTAATACATACTACATGCTCATGGAATGATAATATATGTAAAAACATAAAAGAAAATATAAAGAAAAATAATTGTTGATATAAGTAATTTAAATAAAGAGTTAAATTCAATTAACTGAGAAGAACTTTGTATTATAAGATATTTTATGTAAAAATGTTTAAATAAATATTTTCTATTAACAATATCTTCTGAAAAGCATGTGGAATTTCATATGCTAATTTGAAGAATTTAAACTTGCAATTAAAGAACTAAAATTTTGATGAAAATTCTTGAAATTTATACAATCTGAAAATGGAATTGATCTGAATTTTTTGTGCTACTGAATCTATGCTCATGTGCTTATACAAAGTTGGGATTCTAAATAACATCACTAACTTGGTCTCATTACTAACTTCCCATCACTTGTCCCACTGGACACAACCATTCAATCAAACATAAACACAAATAGGTAGGAAAACAATTCCTAAATTTTCTATCCTGAATCTACATCCCACTTGTAAATCTGATCTTGTTCATGGATTTTATATATTAACTTTCCAAGTATATTTTTGGTGCATTTCTTGTTTTTAACCTCTACAAGTCTACTAATAACACATCATGTTCAACTATGTAATTTCTTAGGCCAAATCTCTACTACCAAACACATCAAAATAGTTTCAGATAGTTTTCAAAATAATAATTTTATATGAAAAGGGAGATAGAGGGTAAAATTTTCACTCACCTAATGATATAGAATCTCTAAGACCTATAACATATGAGTTTATCTCTAGTATGAATCTTGGCATTTGGTCTTAGGTATAGATGCATTGTTTTAATCATCTAGATCCAAAAGAATTAACCAATTAAATTCTTAAGAAAACATATAGATGTGACAAAAGGAAACCCAATTCATAATTGATTAGACTGTTTTACCTCTAATTTAGATTTTCAGATTGGAAGTGTGTTAGGATTTCTTCCTAATAGGGTTTTAACTCTGGTCGACAACTATACTAGGATTCTAAAAACCTTGAATTTCATATATTAAGTTTTATCTAATCTAATACTGACCGGTTGACCACCTTTTGAGACTTGATCAATTGGTTGGTTCACCTTCAGGGACTAAGCCCGTAGTCAACTGGTTATCCTTCTGAATCCATGTTCTAGTTTAGTTATCTTTACCTTAAGGGGTGTTACATTAGTATTGTTCTCTTCATCTCTTTCTCTAGTATTTTCTTACTATTACTTTACTTTTATAACATGCTATGTAAGGTTCCCATTTTCAAGGGTGTGACTAGCTTGATTCATCTTATGACAAACCAAGAACCCTTGAGCTCTTGATAACATGGCATTTATTTGAAAATCCATAATTTACTCAAAATATAATAAATGGCTTGCAGTTTCTCAAATAAAACATAAGTGTTTGCACTATTTTAAATAGATAAAAAATTCCTAAAATTTCAAATTGGAATATAAGCTCAACTAAAAATATACTTTGAAAACAAATATTTTGCATATAGATTGGTTGGCACCTTTACTTCACCTAATATAACCTATATGTTGAAAAGTACTTCTACGATAAAGATGCAAGACTTTCCCTTCAATACTCGAGGGCAACCAAAGTATTGTTCTTTGAAAAGAATGAACAAATGGGGAGTGAGTATAGTAGCTTAATAAGTAGAAAGTCTCTACCAATAATATACACCATTTCTATATTTTTACTTATTCATGCTATATATATATCATATAACAACAATAAGGGAGGAGGATTATGAGTCCCTTGCTATAGTAACCCTGATTTAATCCATCGGCCAATTGTAAGCATACAACACATAGTGAAGTTATGTGATTCACTATATTGCTCTACAAGTATTGAATCATGCATATAAATCCATACATTGATATATTAAGAAACAAACATGAGCATTGAAACATAACATACATATCATAGGGGGCATGGTTTAGGGTCCACACTGTTAAAAAGAGGATATGACTTAGGTCTCATGCCATTCATAATGATAGAGTCTTCTTGGCTCACAGTATCTATAATCATAATCATATGTTCTCCCACATGCACTTAGGTATTCCTAACTTAATAATTAGTTCACAATAGTAATCACAAGTAATAGTTTCCTATTTATCTTAATCTTGTATCTATGTTTTCATAAAATTACTAAAATGCCCTTTGTCAAAATTACAGGGTTTATTTTTAATTATAAGACCCAAAACAAAATTCTAAATTATTTAAAGAGTCGTATGTTTACACAACAAGTAAGTTCCAATGGGAAGTTAAGCTTTCTAGAAAGTAAGTTCGTTTATAAACTTCTTGAGAAGTGATCAAAGTTGTTTGGTTAACAATGTGAATCAAAAGTTTCCACAGGAAGTTCTTCATACCTAGGGGGAGGGTAGGTAAGCAACTTTCCACATTTTGTGGAAAGGAGAACTTTTCAAAAAGTCTTACTTCTTCCATTTTGCCAATTAGACCAAACAATATATCTATTTTTTACTTCCCAGGAAGTTGTGCTTCCCTCATAACTTTCTTTAACCAAATGACCTTTAAGTTCCAACCCTAAAAAGACCTCTCACTTATGCATACAATCATCTCATAATTTAATTTAAGACTCTAAACTTAATTTTCTAGTTCCCATAGGCCTAATTACATCAAATAAGCAAAACATTTGGCTATTTTTGAAAGTATAATTGTTATAATAAAAATAATCAATCAGAAAGTGAAGATTCCTACTCACCTTAGGAGAAGAGTGTCCTATTGAAATCTAAACCTTGGAGCCTTTCTTTAAAATAGGGACCTAATCCTTAATATAATAGCTTGAATTTTTTAAAGTTAATTTTAGTAATAAAATGATTTTCTAGAAAACCCGACAGGGTGAATTTGAAAATTTTAAGAACTTTGTCATCAGGAATTTTGAGACAAAGAGCATCTAAATATAGCAGAACTAGATTATATGAATTTTTGGAACTCTCAGGAGAGTGAAGTTCCCATCTTAGATGTTTAAAGAATAAAATTTATGTCTTTAGAATTTAATTATTGGTAAACATTAGAAGAATCAAAACTAGGGCTATGAGCACCTAATGGATGTAAATTTATAGCTGTTACTAAGGTAATTAATTTAACTAATTTATGTGATAATTTTGTTGTCATTGGTATTTAGTGAGTGCACCAACTTTGGACTTAAAATGGAGAAAATAGGAAAATTTCTAAAAGGCTTACTTGAAGTCAAAGATGAGAAGTTGACTTTCATTTTTCCCATTTTGCCCCTCATAAGTCAATCTCCGTTTCTTTTCCCTCATTGGCCAGTTGTTTCCTTGTAGCACACACATATTTTGAGCTTGGACCTCTCTATCTACACTTTTTTTACTCTCTCTTTAGTTTAGCAATCATTCTTTCATGTTATTTTTCCAAATTTTTACTGATGATTCTTTTCTTCTTCCTCTTCAATTTGATGCCAAAATCATGTTAATTCATTGAGTAAAATCTAAGTTATGAATTTTTGAAGCCAATAGCCACTATTTATTTTACTATTTAGCCCAGAAACTCATGGATTTTCTGGTGTTTTTGAGGCTCTAGTCTTCCATTTCTAACTTATTTTTATGGACAAAAGTCATGATCTAATGATATTTGACCATTTGAAGCAAGAAAACTCTTGAAAATCTAAGGAATTTAACATGTCTTCTCTCTTCTTCATGAAGAGTGTTGGAGCTTTTGGTTGAGTCAATTGGATCTTTTGTTCTCAGCCATTTCTATGAGTAATTCTTATATTTTTGTGTGTTAAAAAATAACTAATTGATGCTAAACTAGTGTTCAATTGCTTATATTAAAGAAAGTGGATACTACTTATGGTAAATAATTGACTTTGATTGGTGTTGGGAAGGAAAAAGATAGTGATTTGATTGGGAAAACTTGATTTTATGATTAATTCTTCTGTGACTAAAAGTTGGCTGGGCTAACATATGAAGTATAGTTAAAGAAAATAATAGTTGTCCTTGCAAATATGTACAGTTGTACTAAAAAAACATGTATAAATCTAAATGTGTGAGTAGAATCTTTTGCATGATCATGAGCCTAAGAATTCAAAGTCAAGTAGAATCACGAGAAACAAATGTGAAGGCTTCGATTTGGCTAGAGCCAAAATAGTTCAAATTGTGAGTTTGCTTGTCAAAAGTTGCAAAGCTTTAGGAAGTCTAGGATTATACACGATCTGAATCGTAAGTAGGATTGAAAATAGGGCTAGGAAAGGTCGAATGAAATCATGCAAGAATAGGCTAAAACTTAGATTCAAATCATAATGGCCCAAAGGCATACTCTGTTTCGGCATTAGAATTGTGAATTATAAGTAATGAAGGGTAATTCAAATCGTAAGCCTCAAAATTGGAATATAAGTTAGATTAATTTGAAATACTTATAAATTATAACAACTTCTTATAATGGTAATGATAATTTGGTGGGGTTTCAAAGTGATTGAATAATGAAACAGTAGAGTATGGAGAATTAACATTGTGAAAATGTTTTGGGAATTGAGAAATTAAACTGTTAAAAATAAATGATTTGATCCTTGGATGGATAAAATGAATAGTGATATCATGACAATAATATGCAAGATAAAATGATGGTGAAGGATTACACATTAAGCGGTATTAATTCTAGCTAATTCAAATATAATAGTTAAGAAATTCCAACTAGGTAACTTATAAGCTAATAATAATGTACCAAATGATTGGTTAGTCCTATTGGTATTGTGATGATAAATCTAATGGCTATTAAAATAATGGGACAAGTGATGTACAATTATGCTAATGGTGGAATGTAATCCATGTGATTAGAATTGTAATGAAAAAACATATAACTGTGATTAATACTTGATGTGAATATATGCTATATTTGTTATGATGAATGATAAGTAATAATGATAAAATGTAATGGAATGTAAATTTGGAAACATGACTGTTATAAGGAAAGATAATACTTAAAATCTTGAGATCTCCCTAGGAGAATGATATGTGATATGATGATGATGAAATGTGAATAATAGATATTATGGTAATGTGATGGAAAAACATGTAATTACGTCTAGTGGAAATGAATTATGTAACACAACTGTGATGAGAAATGATACCGTGGAAATATTGAGAATTCCTCATGAGATATGGGATGATTTATGATATTTGATATGATAATAGTGATATTGATAATTGTCCTGGTAGTGTGATTGAATTTGAAATTGAACATAAATGTTTGGTTTGATTATTGAAATGATGATACTATTTATATTGAGGAATTTCCTCTTGAGAAATGAGATAAATTATGATTAATATTGATAAAGTGTGATTGATGATTATGGAATAATGATTAATGATGATATGTGATATGTAGGAATGATATAATGTGAATGACAAATATCATGATACTCTTGAAATGTTTGAATTTCCCCATAAGACACGGGATGACAAATGATAAGAATGAAATATGATAATGGGTTGTGATGGGATACATGAATTGGACTATGGATTTGTGTGCTCTAAAATGTAGTGAGTGGTATAAGGCGGGAGCTTGGAAGGAAAAGGACAGGTTTGTGTGGGATAAGGTGGGAATGAAGTAATAATAATAATAATAATAATAATAATAATAATAATAATAATAATAATAATAATAATAATAATTATTATTATTATTATTATTAT
>JANHAO010022132.1:0-12296 GCA_026873985.1 Saraca asoca
AAATTCCATCCATTCCATCCAACCAAACTACACCATCCTTAATTCCCATTCCATTTCCTTTTCCATTCCCTTATACCAAACATGAAGAAAGGGTTGACAGGGGGAAGGAGATCACTGCTAGCCTGGCAGCAGAGCCCCAGGGTGTTCTGGAGCATCCGACTGGAGGCTTAGGACCCAAAACTTTGGCTCTTTATAATGTCATCAACAATAATGTGAGCCAAATCTTGGGGGCTAATGTAAAGTCCTTAGAGGACGACATGATTCGGGGTAGTGCCTTGTTGGAGATATTGACCAGCCACTGTCTGATGGTCAGTGTCATTTTTCTCTTATTTTTCTTAATCCTTTGCTTATGTTCTTTTTCCATACTATTCTTTTATAGGGGCGTTGGAGGCAATAAAGTAGAGAAATGAATGCCTGAGTTAGGAGGAGGAAAGAGGTCAGCTTGAGGCCAACCTAGCAACGGCAACCAACGAAGTAACAAAGTTAAGGAAGAAATTAGAGGACATTGAAGCTCAGCTGTAGGGGGCTAATATTGCAAGAAAAAGGACTAAAGAGTCCTTTGCTCGTGAGATGGCTAATTTTACTTCGAGGTTGCGTGGGGCTCATGATGAGCTTCAACAGAGGAGAGAGGATATGGCTACTATGACGTGAGGGATTGAGAGTTTCTAGAAGCAACTAGAAGCTTCTTAAGAGAGGGCAACACATGCTGTGGATAGAGCTTAGTGAGCTAAAGAGGTAGCCAAACGAGCTGAAAAGGCCACTAAGCGAGCTGAGGAAAGGGCCACACGGGCTAAAGAAGAGATCATCAAAGTAAGGGAGGAAACTTCTGCCATGATCGATTAGGCCCGAGAAGCTACGATTTCCTACACCATCGATAGCTTCATGTACACTCTATGGCAGAGGCATCTAGATTTTGACTTCTTCTCTTTGGTGGGGAGATTGAGGCAATTATTTTAGGCTTTATTAAGGGCATGGAGGCAACCTCTCCTCTAGGCGCTGAAATCATTAATATTCCTCCTAACGAAGGCATAGAGTAGGTTGAAGACAATCCACCAATGTAAGAGGTAGCAGAAGGGAGGCCTGAAGAATGAATAATGGAAAATCTACCTACAGCTGCTTCAAGCTCCCCTGCTACCCTGGATCCTTCTAGCTCTTAGGGTTCATCTCATATAGCACCTTCATAGCTTTATTTTCTATTTTCTTGACTTGACCTATACTTCTTTGTAATTAAGACATCTTTATCTCGGATTTGATCTATCAAATTTTTTGGCATTCAGTTAATTAATCCTATTAATGAACTGCATAGATATGAATGAGTCATATTAGATTGTATCATGTGAGGTTTGAGCATCTTCATTTTGTGAAACAGCTAGCCAGGCTATCCTCGCATAGCGTAACTTTTCTTTACCGAGCATAAATAAGGTTAATTGTTGACAAAAAAATATTAACGAGCATGCTGAACATAATATAAATAGAAAAGAGAATTCTTTGATCCTTATTTAATTCGAGACTTTCAAAAAATATTACAAATTAACGAAGCTAACTTTGCCTTTATTGAGAGTATGGCCGGAAATGTTTGGCATTCCAAGCTCGAGGAAATTTAACTCCTTCGACATTCGTGAGGTGATATCCCCCACTTCTCAATTTCTCTTTTACTACGTATGGGCCTTCCCAATTGGGACCCAATGTCCCTTCACTAGGATTATGACCTCCTGGCAGAACAAAATGTAGGACGAGGTCGCTTGCTTTGAACCTTCGAGCTCGGACCTTTTGGTCAAAATGCCTTGCGACCCACTGTTGGTAGGTCACGACCCTAAGACGTGCTTCGTCTCTTATTTCCTCAACAACATCAAGACTCACAATGAGTAGCTGGTTATTCTCCTTTGGATTGAAGGTAGCTCTTTGGTATGAAGTTACTTTAAACTTCACCGGTATCATAGCTTTGATTCCGTAGACCATCAAAAAAGGGATTTCTCCCATGGTGCTGTAGGCCATAGTTCTATAGGCCCATAGCACTTTTGGTAGCTCATCTACCTATGCCCTATTCCTGGCTTCCAATTTTTTCTTTAGGATCTATTTTACGATCTTTTTTACCACCTCAACCTGTCCATTAATCTGAGGGTGGTCTATCGATGAAAAACTTTTTAAAATCCTGAGGTCATTGCAAAGCTCAATAAACTACTCATTGTTGAACTGAGTCCCATTATCAGACACTATTTGTTGAGAGATGCCAAACCAGTAAATAATGTTATTCCAAATGAATTTCTCAATTTGAGAGGAAGAAATTTGGGTCAGCTCTTTTGCTTCTGCCCATTTAGTGAAGTAATCTACAACTACCACAGCATACTTACAATTTTTGTGACTTGTGGGAAGGGGTCCTATTAGGTCAATCCTCCATATCATGAAGGGCCAAGGGCTGATCATTTGTTGGAGGCAGGCTAGAGGAGCTTAGGGGACTTTGGAAAATCTTTGGCATTTGTCACACCACTTAACTAGGTCGATTGCGTCCCGTTTCATGGTCGGCCAGAAGAAACCTTGTTGAAGGACCTTTTGAGCCAGTGACAGCCCCTCAGCATGGTTTCCGTGGTGCCCAACATAAATTTCCTCCAAGATGTGGTCACAGTCAGGATTGTCAATGCACCTGAGAAGTGGAGCTGAGAAGCCCCTTTTGTAAAGCACATTATCAATGATGCAATACCTAATAGCTCAAAACCATGTGCGGCATGCTTTTAATTTGTCTTTCAAGAGTTTGCCATCTTGTAGGTACTTCAAGATAGGACTCATCCATGAGTTATGTGCCACAGTGGTTGTCATTACGGCATCTTTCTACTCGATGCTAGGAGATGGAAGAATTTCTACTGGTATTGCACCTGAGAAGTTTGTGTCCTTTGTTGTAGCCAAGTGAGCTAATGCGTCTGCATGTACGTTTCAAGCTCGGGGGACATAGTTGATGCCTCTATCTATTTCGGAATTTGATTCGCCCCTTTTGACATGGTAACCTTCTTAGGACCCATGTTTTGAGTGTTCTACTCTATGAGTTTCTAGTAACATGTTGCTTGGTGCAATAATGGATGCCTGTTTGTTGCCAGACATTTTGCTTGCTAGTTTTCAAGTTATAGGTTGTTAGGTTTAGCTTTCTACCTTCTCAAGGATCTAATAGTCTGGCAGGCTTTATCGGTTAAACCCTCCTAGGTTTTCAATCGTTTAGGTCTCTATCATGGTGGTTTGAGGCGTGTATGATCTGCTGCATAGGAGATTTTTGTCTAGTGAAGAGTAGCTTTAGCTCTTTTGATAGAGTCTATTCAAAGCAATCTAGTTGCTTGAAGCTGCCTTTACACACTTAAAAGAATATATGGGCTGAGCTCCATTATTGTCCAAACCATAAAAAGGTAAGAAGCAAATTCTTTATTTAGGAGTATCTCAACCTGCCATTAGTGCGGGCCTTGTCTGTGAAGAGAGCGGAGCGTAACTCCCAGTCTACTACATGAGCAAGAGGTTACTAAATGCAAAAGAAAACTATACTCCCATGGAAAAGCTTGTCTACTATCTTATTGTTGCATCTAGAAAACTACGACCTTACTTTCAGGCCTATACCATTGAAGTGCCTATCTAGTATCCATTAAGACAGACTTTCCAGAAGGCTAATGCCTCAGGTCACTTACTCAAGTGAGCCATCGAGCTTACCCAATTTGACATCCATTACAAATCAAGGTCAGTTATTAAGGGACAAGCCCTAGCTAACTTCATAGCAAAATTCACTGGACCTACAAGGGAGGAGGTGGAAACCTCAGAAGGACCATGGTAGGAGCTTTACATAGATGGGTCCTCATGTGAGCAGAAGGCAGGAGCATGGATCCTTTTAATTAGCCCAAAAGGGCATAAAATCCACTGTGCCCTAAGGCTTGAATTCCAAACTACCAATAATGAAGCAGAATATAAGGCACTGCTCGTAGGGCTCTGTCTCACAAAGGAGGTATGAGCTGAAAATTTGAAGATCTTCAGTGACTCTCAATTAGTCGTTTGTCACGTAAAAAGGGAGTATTTGTAGATAGATAACTATTTTTTGTCCCTTTGCCGAATACTCCCTTTTTACGTGACAAACAACTAATTGAGAGTCATTGAAGATCTTTAAATTTTCAACTCGTACCTCCTTTGTGAGATGGAGCCCTACGAGCAATGCCTCATACTCTGCTTCATTATTGGTAGTTTGGAATTCAAGCTTTAGGGCACAGAGGATTTTATGCCCTTCTGGGCTAATTAAAAGGATCCATGCTTTTGCCTTTTGCTCACACAAGGACCTATCTATATAAAGCTCCCACCGTGGTCCTTCTGAGGTTTCCACCTCTTCCCTTGCAGGTCCAGTGAATTTTGCTATGAAGTCAGCTAGGGCTTGTCCCTTAATCGCTGACCTTAATTTGTAATGGATGTTAAATTGGGCAAGCTCGATTGCCCACTTGAGTAAGTGACATAAGGCATTAGCCTTTTGGAAAATTTGTCTTAATGGATACTGGGTAGGCACTTTAATGGTATAGGCCTGAAAGTAAGGTCGTAATTTTCTAGATGCAATAATAAGATAGTAGACAACCTTTTTCATGGGAGCATAGTTTTCTTCTGCATTTAGCAACCTCTTGCTCACGTAGTAGACTAGGAGTTGTGCTTCGCTCTCTTCGCGGACAAGGGCTGCACTAATGGCATGTTAAGATACTCCTAAATAAAGAATTAGCTTCTTGCCTTCTTATGGCTTGGACAATAATGGAGCTCGGAGCTTAGCCCATATATTCTTTTAAGTGTGTAAAGGTAGTTTCGCATTCCTCAATCCATTCAAAGTGCTTTGCTTTCTTTAAGACATCAAAGAATGGTAGCCATTTGTCTATTGCCTTTGAAATAAATCTACTAAGAGCTACGATCTGGCCAGTTAAGCTTTGTACATCTTTAATCTTGGTTGGCGATCTCATATTGATAAGTGCTTTGATTTTCTCCGGGTTTGCTTCTATTCCTCTATCATTGACCATGAACCTGAGAAATTTTTTGAAAGCCACCCCAAACATGCATTTAAGCAAGTTCAACTTCATCCAATATTTCCTTAGGATTTGGAACATTTCATCTAGATCCTTTACATGATTCACAACCCATCTAGACTTCACAAGCATGTCATCCACATAAACCTCCATAGTCTTCCTAATTTGATCTTTAAACATCGTGTTGACTAACTATTGATGGGTCACTCCTACATTTTTTAGCCTGAAAGGCATCACCTTATAATAGTACAATCCTCGATCCATGATGAATAAGGTGTGCTCCTCATCTTAAGGCTCCATGGGTATCTGATTATACCCGGAGTATGCATCCATAAAATTAAGGAGTTGATGCCCGACCGTTGCATCAATAAGTTGGTCAATCCTTAGTAAGGGGAAGCTATCCTTCAATCAGGCCTTATTGAGGTTAATGATGTCGATGCATGTCCTCCATTTTTTGTTCTTCTTTTTTACTAAGACAAGGTTAGCTACCCAGACGGGGTAATGAGCCTCCCGAATAAATTTATTAGCCAACAGTCTATTTACTTTTTCCTTCAAGGCGTGAGAGTGCTCCACAGTTAAAGGTCTCCTTTTCTGTCAGACCGATTGATGGTGGGGGTCAATATTTAACTTATGTGACATAACTTTAGGGTCAATCCCCACCATATCCTTATGATTCCAAGCAAAGACATCCAAATTTGCTTTAAGGAAATCTGCCAGTCTGACCTTCACTTCATAGGGTAGGTTCTTTCCGAGCTTGAGGCACTTCTCATCATCTGCCTTACTGACCCTGATTTCTTCAAGTTCTTCAATTGGTCCAGTCTCCCTATCCACTTCTAGGTCATTGGGGTCGAGATCGTGACTAATTTCAGTTAAGCTTGGAGCTCGAGGATCTTTGTTAGATACCACATCAACTTTTTTGCCCTTCTCCTTGAGCTTGACAGCGTCCTCATAACATCTTTGGGCCATGTACTGCTAGCCTTGTATGCACCCGACTCCATTCAAGATTGGGAACACACTATCAATGTTCTGGTGGACATGACCAAGTCCAAGTCGTTCATTGCTGGTTGTTCTAGAACTATGTTGTAAGCTGAAGAATAGTCTAAGACCAAGAAGTCAGGTAGAACTATAGACTGGCGATCTTTGTCTCCCAAGGTGATAGGAAGTTTGACTTTCCCTACGGGAAACATTGCACTGTCAATGAAGCCGAAAAGAGGTTGGAGTGAAGGTTTGAGATCACTATAGCTTAATTCCATTAGTTTGAAGCACTTTTTATACATGATGTTAACTAAGCTATCAGTAGGTTCTTCATAATCCTTCGCATCTCCATGTTGCCAACCTTAGCTCTAATGACGAGGGTGTCATTATGAGGGGACCAGATTCCTCGTGCATTGTCATCTATGAAGATGATGCACTCTAAAATAGCCCTGACGTTTTTAGCAGGTCTATCAGACTCACAACCTGTAGATAAGACATAGGTCATATTTTGTACATACAGTTCACACGAGCTGCGTGAGGTCTCTGTGATGTACGGTCCTCCATGGATTGTATAGATGGTTCTAACCATCGCCGTTTGCTCATGTTCAATGCTCTAGGAAGGCTACACTGTCTGTTGTTAAGGTCGTTGACCCGTAAGTCACACCACATAATCTTTCAAGCAACTTCTTCTGATGAGATCCTTGATTGCGTCTTTGAGTGACTTGCATTCAGAGGTAGTGTGCCTAATGTCGTTGTGGTAGGCATAAAACCTATTAGGATCCCTATACTTCGAAGGGGTTAATAGAGGCCTAGGTCATCCAAAATTCTCCCTATACTTTTCTATGACGTATATCCTTTCCCGAGTATCAGACAAGATGCTATAATTGTCATAGCGACCTCAAGGTCTAGGTCACTCTGTCCTAGCTTTCTTAGCAGGCTGGGAACCTATATTACTGATCTGGCCCATTCTGCTCTTACCATAGTTTTTTCTTCTCTTGTCTTGGCTAGAAGCTGAGCTATTGGCTTCGCCCTTTTGTCCAAACTTTTTTGGACCAAAAGTTTTTTCCCACCAAATTTCTTTAGTGACCCGCTCATAGAATTCCCTCAAGCTTTTCACCAGGGACTTGTATATACTTTCATATAGTTTTTCATCTTTGTGAAGTCCTGTTGAGATCACTATTAGAATATTATCGTCAGAGGGACTCTCCACGTTGTTAACTTCACACTAAAATTTTATAATGTAGTCTTTCAATGATTCGTCCTTCCTTTGGAAAATTATCGCCAATTGCCAAGATGGTGCGAGTTGCTTCTTGAGGGCATCGTATTGGTCGATAAATTTATTTTAGCATTCCTCCCAGCTATTGATGCTATGAGCTAGAAGGCCTTTAAACCATGCCCATGGCATATCCCTAAGAGTAGCTGGAAAGACTCAACACTTGACCAGGGGATTGCTGGTTTGGAGGTCCATCTGGATGTTGAAAGCATCCAAATGATGGTACGGGTCACTTCTTTTGTTATATGGTGGGATGGCTGAAACCTTAAAGCGATGGGGGAGAGGTTCTATCTCAATTTCTTTGGAAAGCAGGGTTCCCCCTCATAAAGACCTTATTGGTCCTGAGTCAAGGGATATTTCTCCAACCTTTGCACCCTTTGCATGAGCTCTTCGATCATTTGATCTTAAACTTCAGATCATTGGTTCTTGCCACTATCATGGCCCACTTTTGAGCCTTTAGTGTGGTGCAAGCTCTCAAGTTGTTGATTTCCACTATGCTTGCGAGCTTGTCATCCTTCCATTTCAAGTTGCAAGTTGAAGGAATGATCTGAATTGGCCTTATGGCTCCTTCCCAGTCAATTTTTGCCTTTGTGCCAGTATCTTTGCTTGTGGTTGTTGCACCGCTTCCGTGTCTAGGGCGGTTTCACCCTATTTTTGTGCTTTTCGGGTGTGTACCTAGGCCAACGCCTCGACTGCATCAACAAGCCTCTTAACCATACTCTTAAGTGCTTCTTGATGCTGACATAGAGCCTATACACCATCGGCCTCTAGAAGGGTAGAGGAAGTACACGCCAGGACTGGGTTTTCATATCTGGGCATATTTTGTCAGTGCTCTTTGTGGCCACCTAGTTGGTTAGTGGAAACCTTCAAACTCCTAGTTACTCTTCCTCTTACCATTATGATCAATCAGTGAATAAACAAGGAAGTAGTTTGGTCCCACTAGGTGTGCCAAAATATTGACACTTGATTTTAGTAATCAGTCAATCAAGGATCTAAGAACCAAACTACTATTAAGAGTGTAGAAAATGTAAGAAAATAGTGAAGATTCAGAGGAAGAGCAGAGAGAACATGGAGAGTTTTATCATGGTTCAGCTAAAGTCAAGATGACCCCTACATCCACGATGTTTGTATTAGCTTTAAGTGGTTATTTTGCTATATAGAGCTATAGTACATATGCCTATGGCTATTTCTACAGAGTTTCTGCATGTATTTCTCTATATATCTCTCTATCTTGTTATGGCTCTCCCTCTCTATTTATAGAAGCTAGAAGGGTTACAAGTTGTAATTTATCACTGTAAAACTATGATTACATCTATATTAAGCATTAAATGCTAGACATCAAGTAATAAATGTAGGGCAAATCATTGTTGGACTTTGGAAGCTAATTTGCAAATTGGTATAGTATTCAGACTGTCTGTCAGACATTAGCTATTCCCAATTATGCAGTGGAAAACTTGTTGTAGCCTTAGCTGGTTGGGAGCTGCGAGCTAGTACTGCGTGACCTACTACTTGGCTTTAGTGACCTCACTTCGAGTTAGGCTGCGCCTTCTTGCCTTTATCCTAATTCTTTGGGCCTCTGCTGATCCATTCTACCTAGTCTGAAAATGCCCATAACAGCCCCTAACTCTCAGTTCGCTTCGTGGACTGGCAATTATAGTTTGCTAGCAAAAGCTCAATATGTTATGCTGACATGAATAAATTCCTGCAAATCATAACTTGATAATCATTAGATAAAAGGAATGCCTGATGAATCAATCAACTTCAAGAACAAATGTTAGTAGATCATTTAATTTAATATAAATGGATTTCAGCTAGTAAATTATGATTTAAAAGCATATGTGCCATGTTGAATGGCTAAAGGAGGTCACACAGATGCATAATGATCAAGGTGCTTAGAGTGTTAATGGGTTTCCTATTAGAGTTTGACCTGAACAGCTCCTCGTGGTTTTGCCCTAGAAAGGCGCCTCACAGGAGAGGGTGGCTAGAGCCAGTTAAGTGTGGTTAGCCATTATGCTCATGCCTAGAGGTATTGTCCTACTTTGGCAATCGCCTTGGGATTTTGTCCCCTTCAGTGGGGGGCGCCTTGACTGACATGAGTTTGAGTGCTCGATGGGTGCATCGGTATGACCTACCTAGGCACTCAATAATGTAGCTTCAACCCTGAAAAAGGGGATAAAAACTAGCAATAATAAAATATTTAATGCAAGGACAAGATATTATATCTTGCTTGTTCAAATAGGAGCCGTGGTGCTATTGCCGAACTTAATATGGCAAGATCTCCATGCTGAATTTCTATCCTATTTGGTATTGACCTTGCGAGGACTAGAGGCATGAGCTTAAGGTTGTTTGGAATTTGAGGGCAAGGATTCTTTTAGTCACCTTAGACTTTGGAATTATGTTTGACCATTGCATGCATCTCTATTGGCAGAACCATCAACCAAAAATATCTCATCTTGTATATCATATACTGGTGCTAGCATCCCTAGTGATGTTGGTCCATTACGTGTGAGCTTAGTATCGAACTAAGGCCACATGGCAGGTGTACGAGCTTGCCATCCTCATTTCTGCAAGGTCAGCATGCACGAGCCCATCATCAAGTCCAATTTCATTGCATGGCAAGGTATGAGCTATCACCGAACCTTGTCTCGCTATATGGCTGCTATGTGAGTTTAGCATCTTGATGCATGGTGACGGTGTGAGCTCACCAATGGCCAATCCTATTGCATGGCCATTACTATGAGCTTGCCAACGAGTTTAGTTTCTACATGGTTACAAGGGGAGCTTGCTATCGAACAGTCTTGCTGAATGGTCATTGTGTGGCTCGTTGTTTAAAGTGAAACATTGCATGGTTGGCATGAACTCATCATTAGAGCTTGCCTCACTAAATGGTCATTGTGGAAGAGCCCATCATCAAATTCAACTATTGCATATCTGTTATGAGCTTCAACGTTGAACTCGAGTCATTGTATGGCCCAAGATCAGCATTTGGCAAATGGTGTGTAAGCTTTCCATAGAGCAAGGTCCCACTACAAGGCAATACAAGCTTATCATCTAGTCTAATTTCATAGCATGGTTATGAGAGCACAACATCGAACCTAAGCTATATGGCCATTACATAGGTTCACTATCAAATCGTTCTACATTACCGTTATGTATACTTACCATCAACCTAAATTACTGCATGCTAAAAAAGGCTTATCATCCCGATCGCTAAACACCAAGAGTTGTCTGGTTGCTACGTGTGAGCCCATCATCAACTTCATAGCTACGTGAGCTCATCATTTTGATCACTACATGGCCACCATGCTCATGTCCAGAACTGGGCTCAGAATGGCGTTGCTGTTGTCATTAATAATTTATATGTGCAGGTTCATCATCGAGTTCATTATGGAGCTCGATTTCTGCATGGCAGCGTGCTCTATTACATGCAAAATGAGATTGATGTCGAGAGGAAGTGATTCCATAGGCTTGAGACCTTGATGAGCCGTCCCCAGCTGTAACTCCTCACTTCAGTTTATAAATGTTTTAGGAGCACTCTAGCCTATGATGCTGTGCTTCAGTCCAATGCATTTTAGCTCAACATGATTTGGGATACACTTTAGCCCTATCTTATTGCATGAGCACTGCATGTGAACTTAGCATCATGTAAATGTCCAGAACTAAGCCCAAAATGATGTTGCCTCATATGCACTTCAGCTCGCACGGATGGCTGAAGAAGATTCGACCAGTGTGTGAGCTTGTCAATTATGGCATGAACCTAGTTGCATGACTATTATGCTCGCACATCCAGAAGCATACTAACACCAAGAAGAAGCTTCCTCAAGTTCTAGTTCTTGATAGGCTATCTTGTAGCAACTTTTACAGTTACAGGAGGCTGTGGAGTCATCGAACCGAGCTTTATTATGTGCTAATTAAGCTCATCACCAAACCTAGCTTTTACGTTGCTGGTGAACTTGAGCTCATCATAGGACCTCCTCGTTGCATGGTTCAACTATGAATGTAGGATTTATTTTGAGATTAGGGAAGACATATGATGCTTCTGTTGGAGTCACCACGCTTTTGCTGCGAACGATCTAACATGGTATCAGAGCTAGTTTGCAATAGTTGACCATGATGGGTTCTCACGGTGTGATATGTGACGAAGCATCAGCTCTTACCCTGACATGGCCTAGCCAACTTGTGGAGATCGAGGGTTGTATGCTCCGAGAGGGGACATGTAAAATTAGCTACTGAAGGGACCTGTGCGAGTCACCGCATTTTTCGCGAACGATCTTTCATTAGTAGCAGAGCCTTTAGCTAGTTTTTAGAGCTTATTTGTATGTAATAATGTGTTATTACATGTTGTTGATGCTATACATGTGATGTATAAGCTGATTTATGCAAAAGTTGCATATGGGTATTTAGGGTTTCATGGCATGTAACTAGTTGATGTATGTTTAATAGGGTTTTAGCATGATTTATGTTGTTTTTGTTGATGAAACGGTTATTATTTGGCTTCCAAAGTGTTTGGAAACAAATTTGGCATGAAAAACTGAGTTTTGAGGTCAATTTCGAGTCCGTCGGAGGCTCGCCAGAGCTGCTAGAGCAACAACTAGAGTTTGGAGGCCGAACGCTAGAAACTGGGTGATTGTCAGATTTTGGGTTCGAGCCGCTAGAAACTGGGTTACTCATCAAAAACTAAAAAATTCCAGAATCCGACGATCGACGGAAGTTTGACTTCCTGAGGCTGATTTGACTACGTTAATGCCTAAAATGCCCCTGGATTTTTTTTGAAATTACCAGCGTGTCCTGCTGTGCACAATTTTGAAAATATCGGGCATGTCCCTAAATCTTTTCAAAAATTTCACGTGTCTCCCCGCAGGCAGATTTTTCCAGTTTTGCCCTTGGACTTTTCTAAAAATTTCCATTATGTCCCTGGGGGTAGAAAATGGAAAATCAAATTTTAAGAAATTATTTTATGCCAAATCAAATTTAATGTGATTAAATTTGGAACCAAAGTAATCAGTAATTAATTTAAATGGTCTAAAGCA
>JANHAO010022133.1:0-12309 GCA_026873985.1 Saraca asoca
CTAAACCTTAAAGAAGGATTCTAAAAGTATAAGATGGGATGATATAAACTGATTACAAGGGCCCTATTTATAGCCTTTTTTCGCGCTCACCACGACTGTGCTCCATAACATGGGCTGGGTGTGCTTCATGAGAAAGGATTTATTAGTTTGGTCACGTTAGCATGCCATGTTACGTGCTGTTCCTTCACGAAAAATTCTTCAATCTTCAGACAGACTCTAGCACGGCCTGTCCGTGTTCTAAAGCATGACTGTGCTCTATGCTTGCCTTGGAATTTCTTCAAATTTTCTTCCATGCTCTCCTTGCAGCACCTAACACGGCTTGGGTTTGTTCCATAGCACGACTGTGCTAGGTGTTTTCTTCATGTTTTCCTTAATTTTTGCTTGTTTCTTCCATGTATTCTTCTTGTATTTTTTCCTTGATCCAAATGCATCTTCATTCTTCAAGTTTCCTTCTTCTTGTCAACCTTTTTCATCATCCTTCATGGGAAATACAAACCGAGAGTAGTATCTAGAACATAACCTAAAACTAAGGCAAAAACATCAAGAAAACATAAAATACTATTAATAAAATGAATCAAAACTATCTTATTTTCATGCCCTTTTTCCCATTTGTCAAAATGACAATGTGGTAGATCAAAGACTTTGAGGATGAGAGTGCGAGGTCTCGGCTCACGTGTTTGGCAAATTGCTCTGTTAAGTCCCAGCTCACACGTAATTTAAGCTCACCCACCGACCTTAAGCCCGACCTTGCTATTTGAAGAATAGTAGCCATCCTACATCAGGGATCTCAGTTCATGAGCAAAGCATCTCCCCAAGACCAAATGCCCTGCGAGGTGGAGTTCCAGACAGGCTTGCATCAAGCCTGTATTCCAGCCGACAAGAGGGACCTGCCCTATAGAAAGCAACCTACATTAGCCGATTTGTAAGAGTCTAGCGAGTCTTGTTCACTTAGTATTTGACGTAACAGAATTGCAACTTGTAATTATTGCATGTAAACTCTCTTCCTCTATAAATAGGGAGATCACTGTTAGAAGGAGGAAGGAGGAGAGGCTGATACAACTTAAAAAAAGCTCTGTAAAACTTCTCTTTCAGTTTAATAAAATTCTGCCATGGATGTAGGATTCGGTGCCGTCCGGATTTAGCTGAACCACGTTAAAAACATTGTCTACCATTGCCCTTTCCTCTCCATTGTCTTCTTCTCTTACTCAATCTACCAGAAAATAGTTCGGGGTTCAAGAATCAATCATAGTTGACTGGAGTTTGGCTTAGAACCAGATTCCACCATCGATAGTAAACAACTTGATGGAATCAATAAAAATTCTTTGTATCCTTTGAAAGGGTTAATAGAAAAAGAAAACCAATAAGCATATAATTAGGAGAAATGCATTCAAGCTTTCAAATACCTTTTTGAAGTATGGAAACAACATATCAAAACAATGGAGAAATGCATAAATAGTTAGTGAAATGCATACATAAGTAGTTATCAAGAGTCACTTAGAGTGACAATATTATTATAGTTTATTGTATTTGGACTTCTAAGCAAGTGAGTGAGTATAAGCATCTAAACTAAAAATTATATAGCTAGTTGTGTATATGTACAATAAACACATAATGTATTCTTCAAGCAATCGATCAAAAGACATCTACCTACAATATATGACTACTCAGTCTAAATTTCTACAAATATACAAGTCAACAAATAGTTTTGGATGAATTTAATTTGAAAAACCCTTGAATTATAGAAATATTTCAATTTGTTCTAAATTTTAACAAATACACATGTTAATCAATTATAGATGGCCTTGAATTATTTGAAAAATCCTAGAATTATTTCACCAACAATATTTCAATGTGTCCTTGTGATCATGATTAGCATTTGAATAATGATTTGCGATCATGATCGCAACCATAGTGAAATATTTTCAATATAGAAGATTCTGACCATAATTTAAATTATCTTTTGTGATCATGATCCCAAGTTTTTGAAAAGTATTAGAGAGTTTTCACATCAACCCGATTCAATCCAAAATTAAAAAATAACTAGGACACATAATTAAGCATAATCAGCACACAATTTATCTCATATACATGACATCAATCTTTAATAAAATTCAAAAAGAAAGACAACTATTACTTAGAAATAGGGAGAGAGAGTAAGACGAAGAAGATCGATTTAAATCACTGAGAGAGGAAGAGGAAGAGTGAGCTTTTGTGGCTGGTGAGAGAGTGAGAAGGAGAGTAAAAGTGTATTCGAATCATTGGAGTTGGAAGAGGAGAGAGCTAAGATTTCAAACTAACAAGAGAGCAAGTGCATTAATCAGTTTTGAGAAAACTCTTTATAAATAACAGACTTTCGATGTTAGTTTTTTAGTAAGAATCGACATCTTAATTTTTATTTACACACATATTTCCTGCCACTACATCTCATTTATTTTCAATATTTTTCTCCATTTTTTTAGATAATATATTATAATTTTCACAAATAAATTATCCAAAGGCTAATTATTTTTTGAATTATTTTGTCCATTAAATTATGCTTAAATTTTTAGATTATTTTTTCCAATTTAATAGTATTTAAATTCTTAAAATATTTTGTAGCATCAGTAAAATGGAATTATTTGATTTAGTATAGAAAAAAATTAATGATTAGAGAATAATTTTGTTCATAAATAAAATTATACAAAATAATATAAGTAAGGAGACTTTAGAAAGAAACAAACATCTCTAATATTACATCTAATTAAAATTTGCAGAGACTTTAGGCATCAATTTTTGTTAAAAAACTAATGTTGTTTCTCTTGTATTTTTTTTAAAAAAAAACCAAAATAATTTTCATTTTAGACATTTTTTAATATGTTGAAACCAATATGTAAGGCATTAAGGATGTTCATTTTTGTCAAAAAATCAATGTCTTTTCTCTTAACTTAACTTGTCTTAAAAAAAAAAAAAGAAATAGACGTATAATACATTACAAATTCAATAAATTATAAAACATATACATTATAAAAAATTCAATACATTACAATCTTTTACAATTATATAGTAGAATTGAGTAAGAGAAAGTCAACTCATTAATCTCAAATGTGGTCAATATTAGCTTGAGTGTAAAGATTAGTATTTCCTCTAAGGTACTACAAAAGTATAAAATACAAATCCTAGGTTGTCACTTAATCACATATCCATATATCACAAAGCAACAAATATAATTAGCACCTTTAGAAAAAATGAAACCATTCATATATAATCATAGATCATAATATTCATAAGCCTCATAATATATATATACATAGATGGAATACAATATTCTAAACAAAACATATCATGTATTGATCCAATTTAAGCTTACATTCTTGAAGTTTTCTACAAAAAAAATTTAACACTTTTGTTGACGGTGGATTTCGGTTCAGAGCGAATCTAGCGAACTGGAAGAGTTCTTTTGGATTCAAGCTACTTTCCAGTCATTATGGATCAACCAAAATGTAGATGAGGTCCCACTGGGTGTGTCAAAATATTGACGATGGAATTTGGTTAGGGGTCCGGACCTTAGTCAACTGAAACAGTTTTCAAATCCCTCAAGCTGCACTCTACTTGAAAATGAAGAAAACATGCATAAGAGGCAAGAGGAAGAAGGTGAATGATGGGGAACATAGAGATTTAACATGGTTTGGTGACAATCAGGTGGCATTAGTCCCTACATCCACGATGGAGTTGTATTAATCTAAAGAAGTTTTTACTGAGTTTTAGTATTGGCTTCTTGGCTTCAGATCTCTCCTTACAAAGAGTTCCTTCCTTTTATTTATAAATGAGAGGATGATACAAGTGTAATTTTACATGCCGTAATATGTTACATCAGAAATTAAATGTACAAGACTCCCTAGACTATTGCAAAATGGCTTCTGCAGGTTGTTTTCTATGTGTGGAGCCCAGGGGTTGTATTTTACAGATTGATGCTGAGAAATATCTGAGGGTGTTTGTTTCCAATTTGGGTGTGGTGAGCTACTAACTGGGTAAGGAATTGTGTGTGGTGAGCTTTATTTAGGGTCACTACTGTTCTGGGCCAAGAGAAGTCATACACATGCTTGGCGATGCGAGCTCACTTTGGGTGAGCTACTGGTTACATGAGTTTGACTCTAGCATGTTCAAGTCTTACTTTATCATGGGGTTAATGCTTCATGTCCTAGTAGTCTGACCCTTTGGTATAGTGACTTGAGCTCGAGTCTTTGCAGCTTAACTATCTGAGCTCGCTCCTTTAGCGACCTGACAACTCGACTTAGTGATCTCAAGCTGGTGTGATTTGGGTTTTCACAGATTAGATCTTGTCTATTGGGCTTTTGCCAGCCCATTCTGCACTATGCTAGAAAACACCCATAACATTAGCCCCCAGCTCGCAATTCATTTTGTAGATTGGGAGCTAAAAACTTTGCTGACAAAAGCTCTCATGCGCTATTTATGACGTTACCATTTTAGGCTTTTATCTTTTCACTTCTTTTGCATGCTAAATTTTATGGTTCACGGACCATGCAAGAGTCATGTCTGAGTGAGCTCGAGGTAGGACACTTGTGGTACATTGCATTCATGCTCAGCTAGTATTCTTATTGCTCAGACTGGTTTAGATGTATGACTCTGCTAGTAATTGTGTCACTCAGTTCCAAGGCAAACTTATTACTGGTGAAATGGCAATCTTGTCATGTAGTTTCAAGGCAAGCTCATTGCTTAGTGAGATAGCAATCTTGTTGCTTGTTGCTTGATGGGACAACTCGTTGCTCTGTGGGATGACTTGTCTATGTGTTGTTCCGTGGGAGAGCAAGCTCATTGCTCAGTCTCAAGATAACTCTGTTACACAACAAAAAGGCAATCTTGTTGTGTGGTTTCACAACAATTGTGTTGCACAGTGGAACAAGAATCTTGTTGTCAGGCAGATAATGTTTACTTCGTGTCTTCGTGACTCAGTACGCTCGACTGACGGGATTTTAGACTTAGTAAATGACCCTTACTATTACAGTATCCCCTAGATTAAGACCTCGTTGGGGGTGATGGGACTATTGTTGTTATCCCACAGGATGCACCACGTAATCTCGCAGGCGACCTCTTTTGATGAGGTCTTTTATGGCATCCCTAAGTGCCCAACATTTCAAGGTGTTGTGGCCAGCCTCATTGTGATAAATACAGAATCTATTTAGGTCCCTGTGTTTGCCAGAGGCCTTCAAGAGCTTGGGTTTCTTGAAATCTTCTCTGTCTCATTCTGTCATATATATCCTATCCTGAGTGTCAGATAGAAGGCTATAACTTTCATGGAGACTTAAGTGATAGGGTTGCTCATGTTTGGCTTTCTTAGTGAGCTGGTTGTCAGAGTGGTCACTCTCATTCTCGATACTCCTCTTGTTTTGAGCAGAGCTATTCTCTTCGTCCTTCTGTTCAAACTTCTTTGTGCTAAAGGTTTCTTCCCACTTGATTTGTTTAGTAGCACATTCATAGAATTTAGCTAGATCTCTTACTGGGGACTTGTACAGGCTTTTGTATAGCTTTCCATCTTTGCAAAGTCTCACTGAGATTGCTATTAGGATGTTCTCCTCTGAAGGATTCTCTATAGAATTGGCTTCACACTTGAACATGGTTATGTAATCCTTCAATGACTCGTGCCTATGCTCGAAGATCATGGCAAGGTGGCAGGGAGGCACGAGCTGCTTCTTTAGTGCTCAATACTAGTTAGTGAATTTCCTTTGACACTCTTTCCAATTGTCGATACTATGGGCTAGTTAGCTTCTGAACTATGTTTGAGGTATGTCTTCGAATGTAGCTGGGAAGTCACGACACTTGACTAGAGGGTCAGATGTTTGGAGATCCATCTGGTCATTGAATGCATCCAAGTGGTCACATGGATTGCTATCCCCATCATATAGTAGAATGGTGGGGACTTTGAGTTTGTGAGGGAGGGGTAGCGCTTCGATCTCTTTAGAGAAGGGCGAGCTTGATCACTCTAAACTTGAATGCATTCATCAAGTTGCTTTATCCTTTGAAGGAGTTCCTCCATGGTTGGGCCATATGCTTTAGACTACTAGCCGGGAGTTCGTTGGTTCATCTTTTCTTGCTCGTGAGAGTAGTGAGTTCAGGTGTGGCCTTGGTCAGTCTTGCATGAGCTCTCTGCTCGATGCGAGCTTCCACATCACTGATTGTCATGAGTCTCGCGAGATTGGTAAGCCTCCAATTTCATTCGCTGATTGGAAGAACAAGCCGAGTTAGAGTGTCGATGTGTCTGTCTAGATGATCTTTCCTCTCAGACCACTTCACGCAGCTACTGGAGTTGCATAGTGATTTCCTAGGTCTACATTTGGACTAATGTTTTCATTGTCTTAGCCAACTCTATCACCATGTTTCCAAACATTTGTTGGAGTTGGTGATTTGTTTGTGCTTCACTAGTTTTAGGGGCAATAGCAAGTTGGTGGTGAGGCTTAAGGGGAAAACCAGAGGTGTTTCCTATAGTAGAAGGGTTCATTGGCTGGACAGCTGGAGTGCTTGAGCTCCTAGTGGTTCTTGCTCCAGCCATTGTAGCTAAACAAAGAGTCAATTCAGGACACAAAAAAATAGGCTAAAAAACAGATGAATCCCCAGTAACGGCACCAAAAATGTTGACGATGGATTTCAATTTGGGGCGAATCTAGGCAACGGGAAGAGTTCTTTTGGATCCAAGCTACTTTTCGATCACTATGGATAAGCTAGAATGTAGATGAGGTCCCACTGAGCATGCCAAAATATTAATGGTGGAATCTGGTCAGGGGTCTAGACCTTAGTTAATTGAAATAGTTTTCGAATCCCTCAAGTTGCACTCTGCTTGTAAATGAAGGAAACATGCATAGGAGGCAAAAGGAAGAAGGTAAACAACAGGGAATAGAGAGATTTAATGTGGTTAAACAAAAATTGGGTGGCACCGGTCCTTATGTCTACATCGAAGTTGTATTAATTTGAAGAAATTTTTACTGAGTTTTAATATTGGCTTCTTGGCCTCAGATCTTCCTTACAAAGAGTTCCTTCCTCTTATTTATAAAGGAGAAGAGGATACAAGTGTAATTTTACATGCTATAATATGTTGCATTAGACATTAAATGTACAAGACTCCCTAGACTATTGCAAAATGCCTTCTGTAAGTTGGTTTCTGCTTATGGGGCTGGGGGCTGTATTTTACAAATTGATGCTGAGAAATATCTGAGGGTGTTTGTTTCCAATTTTAGGTGTGGTGAGCTATTAGCTGAGCGAGGCACTCTTCTGGGCTAGGAGGGGTTGTACACATGCTTGGAGATGCAAGCTCGCTCTGCGTGAGCTACTAGTTATGCAAGTTGGACTCTAGTGTGTTCGAGTCTTACTTTATCCTGGGGTTTGCACTTCACATCCTAGCAGTCGACCCCTTGGCACAATGACTTAAGCTCGAGTCTTTGCGGCTTAACTATCTGAGCTTGCTCCTTTAGTGACTTGACACTCAGCTCAGCGATCTCAAGCTGGTGCGAGCTGGGTCTTCAAAGATTGGATCCTGTTTGTTAGGCTTTTGCTAGCCTATTTTGCACTATGTTAGAAAACACCCATAACAACTTTTTTCTTCTCCCAACTTTACCATCTAATGACAAACTATAAAGGTCAAGAACATGAGGAAAACTTACTCTTAACCACATCACAATGATAGAATCATTTTTTGCAAAATAACTATACGTAACAATGACTATTAAATATAGATATGAACTGCAAATACATACAACAAATTACACATCTATATATCATAGAGCAACACCATATTTTTTTGTAATAGAAATATCAAAGATCTAAATCAAACTATTAAGTCTTAAGAGTGAAATATTTTATTACCTCTTGTGGATTGTGGTCTTCATTTACTTGAGTGATTATGTCACTCATATACCTCAATATAAAGTATCCACACTCCATATTTCTTTGTTGACGATGACAACATAACAAATCAAATACATACTTAAATAACCATTTCAATTCTTGAAATTACTTTGATTATTATAAAAGGTTTCCAAGATGATAAGAAAACTTACTTTTACATTGATCCATTTTGTGTTAGGCCTTTTCCTATAGCCGCCCATGTGAAAATGAATCATAAGAGATCTGTTTAATTAAATTTATGCAAGAAACCATTATGTTAATGAAGAAAATCATATATAATGTAAATCTCAAAACTAAATTTTAATTTACAAATTAACTCATGAGTCAGCTAAGTTTTTAATATCTTTGCATGGCGGATGTCCTAAGGGCTCAAGCCAATATACTGCATTTCATTTGTACAAATTGCGCGTAGCGTCTAATGATGCCTATAATAACAAAATACAAATAAGTAATAAAAAATGATACCTAGAATAACAAAATATCAAATATCATATTAGATACTTACAAAATGATAAATGATGCAAGAACACATTGCTTTTTTTTAAGGACTTTCGAGATGTATGCTATTTTATAACTAAAGGTTACTAGTGCAATTAACTATGGACATAGAAATCCATAGGCATCTAGTCCCTTGTTTTTACAATCATGATGTAGAAGTCTTTATAAGGAAACAAAAGAAATGGTTGACAAATCACTTTGAACTATATAATATAAATAGAATTATGAATTGAAAGTTAAAGGCAAACTCACATTTCAAAAAATTGGATGCAAGATATATTTATATCTTCCATGGCTAAGATTTGTATGATGTTATCCTTGGTCACAAAAATTTCACATTCATTACCCATGACCTCAACATTCACATGAATTTGGATGAAATCATCATCCGCAATCGTCTTAGTCATAACAAATAGCCTTTTCCTTGGTTGAACAAGAGGCATCTCTTGGAGTTGAGTTATTTGAGACATTGATTCCTTTGTCTACTTATTTTTAACTCCTTCTCCCTCTTCTGCTCACTCCTTTTATGGTGAGATGACTAATTGACAGAGATAAAATTATGAAATTTAGATATTATAAATATAGTAAAATTGAGTCTTTTAAAAAAAAATTACTTATTATATAGATAATGATACCTCTGTAGCCAAAATGATAAAACTCTTCTGCCAATTTGGCCATGTGATGTAAGTTATAATCACTTGACCTATTGTCCTTAGTTCATCCATTGGCATTGATAGTTTTGTTGTCTGATCTAATGGGGTGTCAATGATGACCTTTGCTTAACTACTCAATAGTTGTTAGTAATGGAGGGTGTGGCTGTGTTGTCAGGTGGTAGAGTTAGCAGATTTTTGGCTCCTTCCTATATAAACAAAAAAACTAAATTGAAAAAGTTATAATGCTATTTTCCATAAAAAATATTAGAAAATACTTCAATAATAAAGTAAGTTTATGCTTTTAGTGATAGCCATTTACCTCTTGTAACTCTACAAATAGGTTGGGGTCTCTCGAATAGTTGGCTTTACCTTTGCTAGGCAGGAGAGGAGGGTGCATCTTTACCTTGTCATCTACGAGCTTCGGGTCGATGAGTGGTTGCATGCCCATCTTCTGAGGGTAGGTTGCCATTTTGCAATCAAATAGTTCTTCCATCTTGGTCCAGGTCTCCTCTCTCACTTTCTGTGTCACTGAAGCAGTAATCTCTACAATAAGTTCCTCTATAGAAAGTGATAATCTTGAGTGGCTCTTTGATGATTCTCCAAAATAGGTCTTGTGACCTACTTATCCTTCAACCTCTCTAACATGGCTAGGATGCTTTTGAGTTCTCAACATAACTATCAATATGTCCATCCTTTTGGATGGAGTAAACTCTCCTTAGGTCAATTGCTACAAGAGATAATCCTATGACATACAATTAAAAATATTTATTAGCACTTAATACTTATAACTGCTTAAGCAATTAACACTTTCAAATTACTTACAATTTTCATAGTAACTATCTGCCTTTCTTTAGTCATATATTTACTTTTTATGTTGACCCTCACTTTTTTCTATAATTCAATTCATGCCAAGATATATAAATTAGTTGTTAGTAATTTTACCATCTCATGCTTTTGCATTAGTTTTTATAACAAATTGACGTATAAATTTTAAGAAAATGATTCTTTTATGAAAATTGACATATTTAATTCCAATATATTTATAAAAACACCACCGCTACTTTATATTATTCTTACATTGAATTTTTTTAACTGTTTTTTTCCATTTTGTTTATATTTTAGTTTTTTATGACAACTGACATATTAATTTTCAATATATTTATAAAAACATCACTGCCATTTAATAATATATGCCCATGTTATTTTTTTGAATTAATTTTTCTATTTTATCTTTTAGATAATATATTATTATATTTTTATAAATAATTTATCCAAGGCTAATTATTTTCTAAAAATTTTGTCAATTAAATAATATTTAAATACTTGAATTATTTTGTCCTTTAAAGAGTATTCCAATAATTCAATTATTTTACATGTTAAGTAATATATAATTACTTAAAAAATTTATTCAGATTGTGTTAAAGATGGTAATTTGAATTAAAAAATAACATCATTAATTTCTATCAAATTTTTTAAAAAAATATAGAAATCTACTGCAAGCTATATTTTTACAACAACTTGCTACTAGCTATATTTCTTTGGATTATGTTAAAGACACTGATTTGTTTTAAAAATCGATGTTGTTTCTATTACTTTTTTTTTTAAAAAATACAAAAACCTATTGCTTGTCATATTTTTACAGAAACTTGCTGCTAGTTACATTTTTACAAAAAACAGCCGTCCAACCAAAATATCATACGCTTGGATCAACAAAAATTTCAAATACATTACGAAACAATGATTCCAACAAACCAACATTATATGTATAACGGAATGGAAAATGAAATTTGAAGCAACAAATAAGCAAATCTTATAAGAACATTAGAAAGAATATTGGGACTAGATAAAAGAAACAAATGTTACAAACAATTCCTTTTACATAAACTAAGCAGTATATATATATATAAGCTATATATATAAGCAATATATATATGCACACATAAACTGAGCAATAGCAACATATATATACATAAACTAAACATTATATATATAAAAGGATAGCAAGATGAACTAGAAAGTTACCATTGTTTTATGAAGTTTATGCTAATGTTTGAATATGAAAATAATTTGGATATATAATGTTATCTCACCATGAAAACTTGGGTCCGTCAATGAGTGCAAGTTCCCATTTGTGTTGAATTGAGAAAGGTGTAGTTGCTATCTCTCGTACTACCATGAATATTGTAAGTTGAGGCTGAGTTATATCCAGAGAAAAGTTTCATGTTGAGATATGAGTATCTAATTCATTTAATAACTATAGTTTATACTTCATATGGTTATCTTTATGGTACTTGAAAGCTATGATATTTGACTAAAGAGTAAAGTTTAAATTTTGTTTGTTGTTTATCTACATTTTTTGATTGCTGCTATTGTCTATTGTTTGGAAAAATGTTCAAATCTTTTTCATCCAAATTTTCATTTTAGAATCTTCTTCAAATGCTTCTTCAAAAATCAAATTTAAAGATGATTCCAAATCTATTTTCAAAGAACAAATTGATTTTGAAAACACCACTCAGTAGATTAATAACTAGGAAATGCCTAGGATACTAAATAAAGAGCTTTACGAATCTGATTCAAACTTTTTCAAAAAATCAACATATGTTGTGAAAACCAAAGAAAGTTTTCTAAATGTTGATCCTTCATAAGAAGAATTTGTTATTCTTTTTGGAAAAGATATTTCAAAACTTAACCAAAAATTTAACTTTCTACATTTAACCAAAAATTTAACTTTCTACATCTTGAATGTGTACAACTAGCTACAAAATCTATGATTAGATTAGGTTTAGATACTACTATTTTACTATGCCTTAGAGATGTTAGGCACCTAAATTTTGATGACTCCCTGATAGGAGCTATAGAAACTAGTGTATCGCAAAGATTAGTAAATTTCAATTGTTTCCCTAATATTTCTATTTGTCTTACAAAGACACATATAGATAGGATCTTAGTTCTAAATACCAAACTTTTTGAATATAATATGGTGCCCAGATCAATCCCTATAGTAATAACCTATAGGATCGAATATGAGTTATATAACTCTTAAAATTTAGGAATTTTGAACCCCCTAACAAAAAAGGCCAAACAACTAATAACTCTATGAAAATAGAGTTATCTTGATAATTTCTAAACTTAAATTGTTGAAGTTTGAGAGTGATTTTTATAAAGTAATATGTGTTATTAGTTATTTTTGTTATTTTATTTAAAGTAGTGTTGTTGTTTTGTTTATGAAAATTTTAGATTTGTTAATGGAGGAATTGAGTTGAAT
>JANHAO010022134.1:0-12301 GCA_026873985.1 Saraca asoca
AAGCAATCCTATTTATAGAGGAAGGAGAGATTACACACATTAAATGCTAGCTATAGTTATGTTACATCAAATAAATGAGAAAAGATAGTGAGAAGACCATATTCTGACTATAGGCTGTGGAAGTAGGCTCCTTAGGCCGACAGCATAGGCTTGTAGCCATTGCCGTGTCAGGAAAGACACTTTGCTGTCTCAAGCGAGGATTCCTTGGTTCTGAAGAAGCTGCAAGGGTTGCGATGATGAGTGCGAGCGTAGCGATCGTTGGACCGATCCTTGAACTCATTATCGCTAGCTCGTGCTGTTGCTGAAATGTGGTCCTTTGGCCCATTCCTCGCAGCATTGTGGTAACGTGGCGAGCGAGGTAAGGTTTGTCACCTGCGATTTCTTTGCTGTTGCTATTACCCGTTGGATCGACTGAAGTTCTCGGAAAGCTTCTTGTTGAAGTGCGAGGACTGGCCTTTTGCTCCCTCGGTTACTTGTCCTCACGAGGCTAATTTTAGTGTACAATAGCTTGTTTCTATTAAATGGAATGATAATCTAATCATATATGATTAGATAAAGAGGAAAAAAATCCTTAGAAAAATTTGAAAGTTAATAGACTCTTTTTTTAGGTTTTTGAATAATATTGAAGATTTTTGTGAAATCTATTTAATATATTTGTTCCAGTTGCTAATGTGAGTAATTCTTACCTTTCTTATGAATTATGATGTGTTCTTGCTTATGATTTGTTAATTAGTTAGTGCAAATGAATAAGATGAGTTTTAGTGATTGTGTGGCTAAATTTGAGGTTGAATGGATTTGTTGAGATGTTGAATGATTTGCTGTGGAAATAGCTAGGTTATAAACTTATTTAAACTTTTAAAATATGTTGAAATGAGGACTTCTAGTAGAAAATTGATTAGAAAGTTGCCTCCTTTACTTTTCTATTATTTTCACAAAAACTTTGCTTGTATGAGTCAAATCATAGCATTTTGAACTAAACTTGTGATTATGCTTACAAAAATTTAACACTTTTGTTCTTATGATTTAACTCAAATTTTGAACTAAATTTGTACAATTTGAATCAATAATTCATACTTTATTTTTCAATTCTGATTGTGATTCGAATCATATTTAAATTTGGACTTCCTAAAAGTTTTCAAAATTTAGCTAGTAGCCTCGCATTTTCAATTGAATTTCCTCGATTCTACTCGAATTTCTTTAATGATTCTAATCACGATTCTAATTGTACATCGAGAATTTTCCCACTTTTTTTAATTCAAACTTCTTTCTCTTTAAAAAGCTATTCTATTTCTTTAGGTCTAAACTTACATGAGACGCAATTAAGTTATATAAAACAGATGGGAAGTCTTGAATAAGTAAGTTGTAAGTTAATAATAATTGATCTAGTAATTGTTTATACATAAATGTTATGGAAGCAATGTGGATAGTTATAAAGACAGTGTGACAAAAAATGAGTATTTAAGATAATAGTGAAACGATGGTCCAAACATGGATAACAAGAAAATGATCGTGATACTTGTTATAATAATAGGACTCATATAATTATGAATGAGGTCTGAGTTTGAATATTCTTTAAGAATTGGTTTATGATATATAATGGAAATGATATATGATATATGTTATAAAGATGATATAAAATGTATATGAATGATAGATGACATGATAATGTAATGAAAAATAATGTTATTGAGATATTTGAAAATTCCTCATGAAACATGGGATGGCAGGTGATAAATGACTATGATTGTGGAAATATAATTACTATGAATGGTATTATGTATAAAGTTTGATAATGTACACAAGACATTAAATAGTATGTGATAATCGTTGATGGAATTATAATCATTATAACTGATTATATAATGTAAAGCTTACCTATGTAAATGAGACATAATATGATATACAATGTTATGAATGATATGAAATGATGGGAAATAATGAACCAAATCCTAGATCTGTGATTTCTAAATGGCGGAGGGGCATAAGGCAAGTGTTGGAGAGATAAGGCAAGGTTTTTACAGGTTATGGCTGGATAAGAGTAATAAGGAGGTTTACATTGCTTTTCCTTTATTATGTTATTTATTGGAATTATTATTTTGAATGCATTGGAATGTGATAAAATATAGCTTGATTATGTGACAAGGTTATTGATGGCTTGAAGCTATGTGAATAAGTATGTTTTATAACTGTTAGTCTAAGAAATCTTGAGAAAGATTTAATGTGACGTCACAATAAGATTTGGAATCATGGAAAGACTGATTCCTATGAAATGTTACAACACAATATAATATTGTGACTTAGACATATAATAATTGAAGAGAATGACTTGTGGCCATGAGAAAATCATAGTTCTTTATAGTGTGACAATTAAAATGTATTGTGATATTTCTTAGTGGTTGATTTCCTGGGTCTTTATGATGTGTTGCATAATTCTGGCATGAGTTATGCTTTCTGAGGATATGATGTATATATATTTAGTTAAATGTTGATGAATTCATAAGTTAGGCATGAATTTATCTCATCAAGCCTTAGACTCACTCTTTTATTGATTATTTTATAGATTCTTAAGAAATTACTATTAACCCACCTCTGAAAAGTAAGGATAGGCGATAACTTCATAGAAGTCACTGCTGATGTAAATACCACCATAATAGAAAATCCTTAGGGAGTGTACGTTTATAATGAACTTGTTAAGAGCTTATTGAATGAATGTCTAAATAGGTGTGTTCCATAGTTGGCAGTACCTTTATACCCTATAAAAACATGCTTATATATTAATGTTTTTCTTTTCATCTATAAGTTTACTCTATTAATCATTTGGATTTAAGTATATAAGAGTAGGAAATATTAGAACAAGTATGAGTAGAAAAGAATAATATAGACAAATTAAAGGCTGGTGATTATCAATCAATGATCGATATTCATGCTAATTATGATCAGGAGTTTAGGTTATGACAATTATCAGGTTTGAACCAGGTTGGATGGCCCGAGTTGTAGACCCAGTGAGAGGTTGAAGATAACCTCATTTGTGTGTGGCCTATGTGCATGCAAGGTGTGTAAGTTCACACACTGCCTTTTTGGTAGTTTCTCGTAATGGTTTTCCCATCATTGGCCTCCACTCTTCAAGGTGATATTTTAAGATATTTTTCCAAAAAAATTTGAAAATAAAAGTTCTTTAATTAATTTTTGTGCTAACTTTTTGAATAATTAAATGATATTATTTTGGCACAAAAATTTTACCATATCATTACTATAATTTTAGCTGCAGTATGGAACTTTTGTAGAGTTATTTGATGATATTTAGACTTTGATTAATTTTGATCAATATAGAATATTATTGTAAGAATTATTTATGACTTATATAATGCCATTAAATTTTATATAATAGCATTCCCGCCTTTCATAGGACCAGTTGCATAATATGAGTATTCAAGAGAGTACTATATTAATAATATTACATACCTTTTAGTATGGTATTATTAATATAGTTTGTTAGCAATAATGTAAGGTTAAATGTTATGTTCTAAGAATTTTAAATTCCCTTCGAAGTTAGGTTCTAAGAATGTAAGTTCAATTCTTGTATTATAATACAAGATCTTAAATACTCTTTTGGTATTAGATCTTATAATATAATACTATGAATAATCACACAGTGAATATTTAAGGAAGTTTAGCTTCTTTTTGTATATAATTAACTTCTTTAAAGATACCTCAATATGGTGAATTACAAGGATTGGTTAGAGTCATTAAAGTTATACCTAGTGGTCACCAATCTTGATTTGGTGCCTTGGGAATAGGAGCCTGTCGTAGATGTAAATTCAAGTGCTAATCTAAAAGCAAAACATGAGAAGCACATACACTTAAACTGAGTATGTTTGATAACTATGAAGTGCACCATGGACAAAACAATTAGACAAAGTATTTTTGAATTTAAGAATGCTAAAACATTTTTTAAATCAATTGCTGAAAAATTTATGAAGGTTGAGAAAGTTGAAAAAGGTCGCTACCTTTTATTACTTGAAAAGATCATATATGATAGTGTTAATAGAGTGCGGGAGCATATTTTGAAACTAGTGTGTTATTATAACAAGTTGAAGAACATAAATGTCGATCTACATGAAAGTTACTTAATCTGGCATGCACTGGAGTCATTACATGTTGAATTTGATGTTTTAAAGATGTCATATAATATCCAGAAAGGTGAAAGGACCATAAATAAACTAATTTCTATTATTGCATAAGTGAAGGATCATATTAGGAAGGAAATGGTGAAAACAAGCAACCTAGTTTCTCTTGGAACTATTTTAGAGCACTATAGAGACAACAAAGGAAAATTCTCTTATGATAAGAAAAAGGATGGTGTGAAAAATAATCATTACAAGCCTAAGAAAGCTCAATTCAAAGGAAATTGTAGGTTTTGCAAGAAATATGGGCATAAAAAGGTGGATTGCTTTAAACATAAGAAGTGGCTTAAGAAAAAAAAGGCACTAAGAAAGCTAAGGAAGCCAAGTCACAGAGAATTGATCATTTGGCTTGGAAATGGTGACAGGGTACAAGTGGAGCATATAGGAGATATTTCTTTATGTCTATTTACTGAAGTCATCTTAGAACTCAAAAATGTTGTTTATGTTCCTTCTATGAGGAGAAACTTGATTTCAATTGTTGCATTAGATTTTGATCGATACTATTGTTCTTTTGGTAATAGAAAGTTTGATTTATTGTATAATTCATGTGTTGCTGGTTCTGATGTATTATCTAATGGGTTATATAAAATTGACTTGGATCCTAATTTTACAAAATTAATTAATATTGTGACTGGAAAGAAGAGAAGTAGAACCGATGAGAGTTCTTCAATCTTATAGCACAAACATTTGGGTCACATTTCAAGAGAAAGAATATAGAGGTTAATAAAGGAAGGAGTCTTGCATAATTTGGATTTTTTAGATTATGACACTTATGTAGATTGCATGAAGGGAAAACTTCCTATTAAAGCTAGAAAGAGAAAGACAAACAAAAAATAGGATGCTTTAAAGTTGATCCAACTGACATAACTGGATCCCTCACACTTACTGCCATGGGTGGTTATAGGTACTACAACACCTCTATAAATGATTACTTCAGATTTGAATGGATAGAATTACTCACTGAAAAATTTGAGTCACTAAATGCCTTCAAGTTCCTTAAAATTGCGGTTAAGTTTAAACTGGGAAAGAAGATCAAATATGTCAACTCTGAAAGGGGTGGTGAGTACTATGGCAAGTATGATCAAACTGGAACAAATCCTAGTCCATTTGCCATGTATCCACAAGAATACGGATTCAAGCTATTTACACCATACCTGGAACACCAAATAGAATGGTATAGCTCAAAGGAGAAACATGACACTCATGGATATGGTAAGATGTATGCTTGCACATTTCTCATTGCCAGAGTTTCTATGGGGTGATGCTATAAAAATTGTTGCATATATTTTGAATTTAATGCCAAGTAAGTTAGTACCCAAGACTTTATATGAGCTATAGATTAGTAATAAGCTTAGTTTGAGGCACTTTCATATTTGGGATTGTAAGACTAAGGTGAAATATTCCCTTCACAAAGAGACTTGGTTCAAGAACAATATCCGGATATTTCATCAGCTATTGCACTAACTCGAAAGGCAACAGGTTTTATTGTCTTACCTATTCTACCTAAGTTGTTGAATCAAATAGTGCTATCTATTTTTAGGATGAGTTGGATAATGGGAATGTAATAGAGTGTATCACAGCCTTCAAAGAGGAAAGTGTCATAATTCCACTAGTACCACAACATGTTGAATTATTTTCTGCCGTCTAGCTATATAAGATATGGAACTAGATAAGTTAATTGATGAAATTCCATTAAGGAGATCTTAAAGAGTTCACAAATCAATATCTCTAATGATTATTTGATTTACTTGCAGAAACATGAATTTGATGTTAGTGATGAGATTGATCTCACAACATTCTCACAAGTTGTGTCCAGCCTAAACTCATCAAGATGGATAAGTGTAATAGAAGATGAATTAGTTTCTATGTATATGAATCATGTCTAGGATTTAATTGAGTTACCTACAGATTCTAAGCCATTCATATATAAATGGGTCTTCAAGACTAAAAAGGATACTTAAGGTCAGATTGAGAGGTACAAAGCCAAATTAGTAGCAAAAAGGCTACACTCAAATAGAGGGCATTGACTATAAAGAGACTTTAAAGAAACTTTTTCATCAGTTTCAACTAAAGAATCATTCCAAGTTAGTTTAGCAATGGTAGCTCACTTTGATTTAGAGCTACATCAGATAAATGTCAAATGAGCCTTTTTAAATGGTGACCTGTTTGAAATAGTTGGATGGTTTCAAGAGAAGGGCAAAGAACACCTTATGTGTAAACTAAAGAAGTTCATTTATGGTTTAAAATAAGTGTCTAGATAGTGGTATTTCAAGTTTGATGAGATAGTAACTTCTCTTGGACTCAAGGAGAATGATGTGGACTAGTGTATATGCATGAAATTGATTGAGTGCAACTTTGTAATTCTAGTTTTACATGTTGATGACATTCTCCTCGCAAGCAATTATGTGAATATGTTGACTAAGATAAAGCAAATGCTATCACAACACTTTGAGATGAAAGGTCTTGGGAATGCCACTTTTGTTTTGGCCATTGAGATCCATCATGAAGATCTTTGGGTGTTCTTAGCTTGTCTCAGGGATCATATATCAAGAAAATTCTGAAGAAATTCAACATGTCTACATGTTCTTAAGCTTCTTCACCCATCCAAAAGGGTGAAATCTTTTAAAAGATCCAGTGTCCTCAAAATGATAAAGAAAGACAAAAGATGAAAAATGTTCCATATGCATCAGTCATAGGTAGTCTGATGTATGCTCAAGTACTACACGTCCTGATATAACTTATATTGTTAGTGTACTAGAGAGATATCTAAGTGATCTTGGTCAGAGGCATTAGATTACAGCTAAAATAGTAACGAGATATCTACAAGGTACTAAGGATTACATGCTGATCCATAGAAGATCAAGAGATTTCATTGTTACAGGCTAATTAGACTTTACAGTTTGTCCGAATGATCATAAATCAATATCTAGATACATTTTTATGATGGTAGGAAGAGCTATGTCATGGAAAAAGTAATAAGCAATCCATTACAGCAACCTTCACTATTGTAGCATAATATGTCGTGTGTTTTGAAGCTACTCATAAAGCTGTGCGATTAAGAAATTTTTTTACTAGCTTTTCTATTATTAAGACATCTCAAAGCCCTTAACCATTTACTGCGACAATATTTCTGTTGTGAACTTCTCTCTGAACAATAAAAGCTTTACATGTACAAAACACTTTGATATAAAATATCAATTTGTGATAGAGAAGATATGCAAGTGCGTTACTTGCATTGAGTATGTTTTCATGGATAGTATGCTCACGGATCCACTAATCAAAGGCTTAGCTATTGGAATATATCATGATCATGTAAATAAAATGGGCTTGGCTAAATCTTTTGATGTTTTGGGTTAATGGGGGTATTGTATTATTTTTGTTATATATTTATCTCAAGATATGTTAAATTAAATATTCATGATTTTTCATATATATTATTTATGCATGTTATCTGGTTATAACTTGTTAATGGAGACATTTAGGCCTTATCTTATTGCTGTATTAAAAATGTCAATTCTCATGTGGCATATTGGGTGGATGCTAGGACTGTTGTGTGGAGATTTACATATAGTCACATTTATTATCATGTAAATTTCACTTTGCACATTTTGTATTTGGTCATCGAAATATAAGTATACAGTGTGTATGACATTAATATACCTTTCAGATATAATGATGTAAATCATTGGAAGCTTATGATTTTAGTAGGCCTATGAGTGTAATAGTACTATAATTATGTTGACATTAATTTAAAAGTGGTCATAGTTTATGAATTGTGTTTCTCAAGTAAGAAATTGTTAGAATTTTCTTATTTTGGACTTTACAATTCATAAATTATAATAAGTTAATATCAAGATAATTTGGAGCACTAATATAATGACATAAAGTTATCAGGCTCAAATTGGTACTATAGCTTGTTTCTGGATGTTGGGTTAGATTATTGTGATGGATAGGATCCAAACTCATTTCACTATTATTTATTGATAGGTCCCTACTCCTATGTGATATATAGTTAGGTAATATTTTTTACATTAGATTGTTATTTTACAATTTCTTAATTAAAGACCAGAGTCATTAGGATAAGTGAATCCGTCAAGAAGAAAAAAATCAATGGATCAAATAGAAAGTTCAAAGAATTCTAATCTTTCTTAAATTAATTCTACATTTTATCCTATCACAGTGACATATTAATGATCATATAAAATGGTTGAAGCTATATCAATAAACTGACTAAAGAAATTCATTTTACAAGACAGTCTTAGTGAAATATTCATGAAATTGGAGTGGAAAAATTCAAACTCTCTAAACAAGCACTAACATGATTCCCACCTTTATTTTCTTTTATATATTTCTCTCACCAGGAGGTAATAAAAATTCTCTTCTTCATAAACCCTAAGGTTCTCTCTTATTTTCAGTTATGCCAATTAGCATAATTTATAAGCCTGAACAACGCTTAAGTATGTCTGAGCCACCGTAAGAACTAGCAAATCAAACACAGTCAGTGCTAATATAAAAGACCAAGGCATATAAAAAAACGTATACTTAAAGCTCACCCAGTACACATGCCAGCCATTTCCATATCAATGGTGAACATCCTCTGAAGCACGGATACATTATGAGTATCAAATATGATACAACAATACAAATATACGATAATTTCTAAAAATTAGGATACGAATATGATTAGAATACGTAAAAAAAAAATAAGTTTTATGTAAAAATATTAATATTTGAGAATTAAAAATATGCATTTATTATTAATATGTAAAAAATAGCATTAAGCAAAAAATTCTTATAACTAATCACCTTTAACCAATTTACAATTATTATATCTAAAAGAGCATAATCAAACTAACAGTTATAATTTAAATATATATCCAAACTATCGACAGAAAAGAACTATTTACATTTCTAACTCTCTATTCTATATTAACAATTTAAAAAATTTAATCATAAAAAATATCCGATATTGATGCGATACAGATTGATCACTTTCAGTGACAAATCTTAGTTTTGTAGTAAACATCATTTAGCAATGTTGGACTTTGACTTGAGTTTTCTTCGAGCAATTTTGATATTTTGAATAATCGTTCTAGAACCAAGAACGGGACTTGGTTCTCGAGCTCGAGAAAATCTCTGTATAAGAAGGGTAAAATCTAGGCCATGGTTAAAATAGGGTCATCGAATTCAAAAGGTACCGAATTTCCAACTTTTCGAAACAATTCAGTCATGAAAATCCTATCAAAAACCAAAGTTTCGATTAATTCATCGGAATCAAGCTAAATAGTTTTGGAGTAGCAATCTCTGGCTTTTGATTTGAGTGCGGCCATGGCTTTCAAGTATCCTCCATATTGTGTCCATTGGTTTGTGTTCTTGAGAGAAGAGAACCCAAATAACGCCATTTGTGCTTTTGGATGATGTTGAGGCGAGGTTTACCTTGGTGGTAGGGTCCGATCGAGACGATAGGGGGTTGATAGGCTTTGCCGTTGACATCAAAAAGGCTTTTTGGGGCTCTGAAAATGCAACAAGAACTTTTGCTAGCGGCTCTGCTTAGTAATTTAGGATTTTCGGAAATCCTGTGCTACATGAAAGCCATCCTTTCTTTATTTACCATTCTAATATCTATTACATGCTCACTGGCTTCACCATCCGTCAAATTGCTAATTAATAGCTTATAAATTTCAATGATACAAGTATAGATTCATAAAAATCAGGGTTTGAAATATCTACATAAACGGAGGTAGTTCTTTAAAGTGTATTTTGACTTTAAAACAAAAGATTAGAGGCCTGGATTTTTTGCTGTAACAAATGAAGGTAAGACACCTAAAACGGATAACGGGAGCATGATACTCATTGCATTTAGATTCTTTCCATTTTCTTTTAGTAGGGAGAAACAAACATAAAATTTGTACAAATTACAAATAAAAAATATTGAAATAAACGAATCATCTCTTTTGATCGGATTAATCATTTGCAGTCCCAGCTGCAACAACTGTTCAGACTTTAAATCTCCCAAGCTTGCGAGCCAGCGATTGTATGGGACCAGAACGACAATGAGCCCTTATTGAGTATGTTGGATATTTATCTAATATGTGGGCGCCTACATATCATTAATTATGTATTGTAAGTTATTTAAAGAATTATCCCTTTTGAAATAATCTTATATGGATTAAGTTATTGGGATTAATGACATCTCATTTGGTATAGATTTTATAATGTGTAAATCTCAAAAGTCTTATTTCTAATTTTATGATAGGCCAAATTAGAAATAAGGAAAGTTGAAAAGTCATTACTCTTCATAAAAGGGTATGAACTTGAAAGTCATTACTCTTCATGAAAAGGTATGAGCTCAAAAGTCATTACTCTTCATGAAAAGGTATGAACTTATTATGAAAAGGGTATGGTTCCCAAGTCATATGAATAGATTTCTTTTCTTACATCTTATCATTAGAAAAGGAGAGACTCTTTATTCTTGAAGAGGAATTGTGCATATTAGGCTTGGAAAATCAAGAACTCACAAGTTCCTTCATCAAAGTTTCCATAGATTCAGGTACGCTTCCGTTCTATTCATTCTATTGATGATTTAATATAAAAGATCTTATGTTAATGATGGTTTTCATTTTTAAAGTATCTCCCCTTTGAATTTATAACAAGTGGTATCAGAGCCACTTTTATATTAAATCTGTTAGGTCCCAAAGTGGTAGGTAACAAAAATTTATTGCAGAAGCTAATTATATAGAATTTAAGTGGATCTTGCCCTTTTCTCATTGGAGAATTGTATACACCTTTATTTTATTTAAATCTTTTCTTTTAATGAGATATGCAGAGGATTAATAATCAATAATATAAAATTGGCAAATATTAACAATTAATAACAGGAGCAACAAAGTATAGATATAGAAAGGAAAAATTAAGACATAGATTTTTAAAGTGGTTTAACTTGAATTGAAACCGCAATTCAAGTCTACTTCACTTGATCTTTCTTAACTGAAAGACCTCTTTAATTGAAAACAAAAAACTTTTCAAGATTACCAAGCTCCTGAATTGCTAGTTTTTATAATAATATATAAGAAATTAATAAGCTTCTTGCTAACCTAGAAGAATTGGGACAGACTCTTCTAAACCTAAAGAAAAACACAAGATTAACAGATTCTTGCTAACCTATACAAGATTTCTAAATTCCTAGAAATCTTAAAAACAAAGAAACAATAATAGAAAAGAAGAAGGTAATACAATACCAATATTTGAGATGAACAGCTCAAACTATCTAATGATAAATTGAATTGGTCTTGATCCAGAAACTTGTGAGAGTCTTGATTTTAGATGAGGTAGAGATAAAATCGTATTTTGCCCTTGATCAGATGTTTTCACATTGAATTGTTAAAGAAAAACTATGAAGAAACGTTTATATAGTAAAGGTAGTTAGGCTTGAATAATTGCTGTAACCGTCTATAATAGAATAACTAATTTTTAGTTATTACATTGAAGCCGCATCGATTACAGTCTGTGATTTACTAACTCATCGATATGTAATCGAAGTATGTTCTGTTGTTTATAGCCTTCACATCGATTACCGCATCAAAGTAACTATTTTTCCTAACTTTTAGTAAACCAATTTATACTTCATGCATTGATGTGACTTTGATTTCTATATGAACTTTTTGCAAGTTCAATGTACATATCGATTCATGATAAAAAATTATTTTATAAAAACTTATTTTTCTTAATGATTTTTCTACCTCATTGTTTGGTCAAAAAGGTTTGGATTAAAGATCAATTAAGCTTATTTACAAAATATCCTATAAAAATAGAAAATGGAAAACAAATCCTAAAAACTAGTATTGATTCTCTTGTATCAAAGTTGTATATCTTTGAAACCTAAAAATAAAAGAAAATAAGCAGTAAAATATGATAAAGATATATCAAGAAAATGATCAAAAAAATTGCTTTCCAACATCAAAACTGAGAAGTGTGGATGACTTAGACTAATAAGTCTAACAAAATCATTAAGAGATAAGAATTTCAATTCACAATATACTTCTTTTGGATATGTGGTGTAAATTGTCTTCCAATATATATGTCAATTCATTGTTTTGGAAGTTTCATGTTAAATTGAA
>JANHAO010022135.1:0-12297 GCA_026873985.1 Saraca asoca
ACATAATATTGTTTTTATTCTTGCAATCATTTTCCTACTTTCTTCTTCTATGATATATTTGTTTTTCTAAGTACCTGGCAGTGAGAGAGAGATTTGGAATGTCAGGTCCAAAAACAGAGGAAGGCCTGATGAGACTAAGTTGAGCTGTGATAGAATTCCCAGACGGGTCATTGCTGGCACTTGAAATTCTGTAGCCATAACCAATAACTTCATCTGCTTCTGCTACGGCGTTATTAGCAGTGTTTAAGATAAAGAAACAGAAAAAAATTAGAAGAAGCCTTCGGTTATTATGCCCACAACCCATTCGCTTTATTTTCGGACTGGCTGCGTATTGGCTTGAGTCACTGGGTATCATCAGAAAAGGATGGCCTATCATTATATTTTGGAATCCACGGAGGATTTTGGACGCGTGTTGACTGGCAGACGATGGCTATTTCGGAGTGGTTAGCACAGTATGTGCGTAAGGATTTGAGAAATCGATGGCCTATAAATATATTTTGGAATCAACGGAGCATATTGGAGGCGAGTTCAATGACAATCATTACGCAATCACATTGGATATTTCAATTGTAAAAAAATATATATATTGAAATAATTACTTTTAGGCTTTAATTTAATCTATTATTATCTAAATTTTTTATGTATTATTTATCAATTTTTTAGAACATATAAGTATATAATATTCTTTTTTGAATCCATGATTTTTTATTAAAATATTTTAATAATATATATATCTCTACATCCTCAGTTTCTTTTTAAATTTGAAGAAATCCATATTTTACTTTTAGCAATATAATCATTTAAAAGCTTTTATCTTACAAATTTTACAATCTTTGGGGAGAAAAAAAATTATTTTCACTCATGTTATCTTTTATGTTTTGACACATTTTTAATCTTAATGAAATTTTCAATATACTAAAAGAGTAGACAAAAATAGTATTTCATTTTTCTTGCACAGTGTTATGCCATAATTCAGCCTTGTGAATCAATTTGATAGGCAAACGTATTTGACTTTAAACAAAATTTGACTCAAAAATTAAGCTTAAAGAGGAGGCCTTGTGATGCAAATTAGAGCAAATGTATTTATAGATTATTTTTCTAAATGTTTTCCTTTTTGGGAGTATTTATGTCTTTTTAGCATCAGTTGTTTGCCTAGTACAAGTGGAAAAGTATATGGTTGTAATTCTTTTATTTTTATCTTCACATCTATATAAGATAGTACATTAGAACTTTTAAGAGTTAGGAGAAAAGTTTTTATGTTAACTTAGGAAAAGTATATCTACTTTTGTCATTAAGGTTTTTGTTTAGAATGTTCTATAAGGGAGGTGCATCTATTAATTGGGTGGGCATTGTGACTTAGGTTAGGGATTAGAGTGTAAAGCTTAGAGATACTCTCCCTAAACACTCAAAATTATGTAATAAGGCATATAATAATAAAATAAAATTATCATTTTCCTTATTTTTAAAATAGTCATTTCTTGATATGCACTAGAGGCTTCTTAGGTGACACATTCTTTGAGATTTGATATGTGTTAATGCTTCGACTACATGCTTATGTTGGTTTGAGAACATGTTACACACAGGATTTTAGTTGTAGAAGTGACAAAATCCTCGATGTCCCTATTATGTATCTAAGTATGACTTAAATTTATTAAAAGACTGGTATGTTGGTCTAGAGTTAGCAACATGCACCGTATGATTTTAGCTAGAAAGCTACCGGCCTATGATAGTTGGTATCAGAGTTTGGTTATACTAGAGAGAGCATATTGGTGGGCTATGATTAGAGTAGATTTGGCTTGTCGAAAACATGTGGAGTTTTGTGAGTGAAGTAAAGACTCATCAAAATAGTAAAGAGATAGTGCTAATGACTTGACCAAAAGGGTACAAAAGGTTGGAGCAATACAAGGGCTAGAGTGCAAGATATTACGTTTGAGGGAACGTTAATAGTGCATCAAGTGCAAGCATGTGCAAAAGTTGGTAGACTTGCTATATAGCATAGGACATTAATTATACGCTTATTCATAGTAGGCATTTGAGGGAATGCAAACTACTTAAAAAAGTGAGTGAACTGACGGCCTATCGAACAGGAAGATATTAGTTGTCGGTGAAGCTTAGAGGGCAAAGCCACAATCGTGCTTGAGAAAGCGTAGCCTGTTAGCATTTTTGCTATTGTTAACAAAGTATGTGATTGAAGGATTTACTTTATAATATGATTACTTTCTTATCATAATTCCTTTTAATTTTGATGGTAAAAATAATTTGTATCTAACCAAATATTTTAGTGGTTATTATTTATTTTATAGGATTAAAGTGCATATGATTCAAGAGACCCGCAACTATATTTAGCAAGTATTTATCTTTTATAGGATCTTTTGTAAGTAAAATTCTAGTCAAACTTAATTCAAATAAATTCTCAAAATTGATAAATTGAGATAGTAATAAATCTCTTGAAGTGATATAAAATCAAATATTTTTCAAACAAAATTTTTAAATGATTTTTTATAAGTGCAAGTTTTATAAAAATTATTTTACATTGTATGAATCGATTTACAAATCAATTTATGTTGAAGAATTTGTGAAAATCTATTTGAATCAATTCAGCAATCTATTTATGAAGAAAAATTTTGCAAAATGTTTTTACCGAAAGTTAGGATTTTTACCTGAATCGATTCCCTAATCGATTCAAGATATTTTACAATATATTATGATTCGATTCATTAATCGGTTTAGCCATGAATAATCGTTATGATATTTATATACAAATCAATTCATAAATTAATTTATTAGTCAGTAATCACTATGAATTGATTCATAAATTGATTCAAGGACTGAAAATTAGTTATTTTTCAAATGTTGGTTACAACAACTATAAATACCCTTAACCACTTTTCAAACCTAACAGTTTTTATAACTAACACTTCCTTAAGAGTAAAAATCTTAAAGCAATTCAAGCTTAACAAGATTCATTACTGCCTCAATACATCTAAGTAATTCAGAGGATTTTTTTATCAAGTCTGAAAAGAATTCACAATTAGATGTTTGAGATATTCACCTTAAACTTTAATATTGTATTTCTTTATCTGTTTCTTGATTTTAATTACAATTTCTAGGTTGATAGAAATTGGAGATACAAAGGAAGAGGTTGATCTTCCCTTTGTATCTTCTTTAGTTATAAGGTTGATTATTGCCAGTTGAATGTGTATTGAATTCTTTGTACATCTCTAGGTTATGAGGTTAATTGTAGTTTGTTGAGATAAAATAATTATTGTATCTAGGTTAGCAAGAGTCCAGTTTAATTCTTATATTTTAGGTTTTATAAAAACCTAATGTAAATCTTATTGTTTGAACGGACTGTTTATAAACCTAGTTAAAATCCTATTGTAGTTAATAAAAAAGGTCATCTAGTTGAGGATTAATCCAATGGATGTAGACTTTAACTGTGGTTCCAGTTAAGTTGAACCACTTTAAAAATTACAGTGTCTTTATTGTTTCTTTACAGCTTCTTTGTTATTCTTTACTGCATAATGGTTCACTACTACATTATGCTATTTTGCAATTCTATTATTCTACTGAAATTGTTAATCTATTTTTAATACACTTTTATATAATCTAGTTAACTGTTTAATTGGATCTGCAATACCACATCATATCAAATTAGTTATTCTAATTAAGATATTGATTACCTGATTAGCTTTTAAATACAAAAAAATTTCATTAAGACTTTCACTTTTACAATTTAAAAAGAATCTAATTTATTTTCAAAGAGAGCATGCAATTTACAAATGTAAAATGGGCAAGATCATTTTTATTACTCTTGATATATTTTTTGGGACCTACAATTGGTATCAGAGCTTTTGGCTCTTGATACTTTCTTATTTTCAAAGAGAAAATAGATTCTAGTTTTACATTGTTATTTGGATGTCCTTCTTTATACAAATCTCCTGGTTTTAATGGACATCACTATACCTACTGAAAGTAAAAGATTTGAGACTTTATTGAAGCAACTGACGTTGATGTGGGGGAACTTGTAGAAGATGATTATGATCCACCCAAACCCTTATAAATGGGATTTTATAACCTAAATCTAAGTCTTTATGGACTAAAGAGAAGAAGAAGAGGCACTTCCTTGCCTCTAAGGTCAAATGAATCATCTCCAACTCTCTGTCCCCGAATGAATATTGGAGAATTTCAAACTATATTACTACTAAACAGATTTGGGATACATTAGAAGTAGCACATGTAGGAATTACACAGGCTAAGGCATCCAAAGTGCATGTGTTAGTTTCTGAGTATGAAATGTTTAAGATGGAAAAGGGTGAATCAATTAAAGATCTTATTCAAAGGTTCGCTACCATAACTAACCCATTGTTATTACTTGGAAGAAAATTTGAAAATGCAAATTTGGTACATAAAGTTCTAAGATCTCTTACTGAAGAATGGCAACCAAAGATGACTGCCATAAAGGAATCACTAAAGATGGGAATGCCACCAATTCAAGAGCTTTATGGAAACTTAGAAGGGCATGAACTGAATTGAAAAGATATAAGAAAAATGAAGATGATAAAAGAAAGAAGACTCTGGCACTGAAGGCTATAAAGACAGTGGAATTTGATGAAGAACAATTAGATAGTGATGAAGAAGTAATTGATAAAGAAGATATGGCTCTACTAAGCAAAACTTTTTAGAGGATTCTTAAAGGAAAGAAGAGTAGAGAAAAGAGGAAAACAATAGCACTAAGGAAAATTCAAAACAAAACTGATCAAGGAAACTCTGGTATTAGCACTACACCAACCTATTTTGAATGCAAAAAACCTACACACATTAAACAAGATTACCTAGTATACCTAAAAAGATAGCTTGAGAATGAAAGAAGAAAAAGAAAACTGTCCTAGAAGAGAGCTGATCTAGCTATTTGGGAAAATAAGCAGATTGATTCAGAAGATGAAGAGAAAAAAGAAGAAGCCTTTTTCTGTCTCATGGCCAAAGTAGATGATGAGGTATTTAGTAATGAGTCCTTATTTTACTCTAAAGATGAAATTAATCCTTATGATGAGTCTAATTCTTTTGATAATGATGGAAATGATGATGATATTGATGATTGAATTGTATGATTCTTTACTAAAAGCCAAAAATGAATTAAAGCATGCTAAAAGTGAAAATGATAACTTGCTAAAGAAAATTAGTCAATTAGAAAAAGAATATAATGATTTGAATATCCGCATAGAAAAACTATTGAGTGAGAGTAAAGCATATGATTAGTGTCAAGCTTATAAATTTGAGATAGACAGTTTGACAAAAATAGTACAAAGCTTTACCAATAGCAAAATGAAACTCAATAACATTTTGAATGATCAAAAGGACTTTCATAGTAAGACAGGGTTAGGATATAGATAGCAAAGGAAGAAGTGGTCAAAAAGAAATCATAGAAATATTACTTGTTTCTATTGCAATCACAAAAGACACCATATTAAACACTATTCATATAAAAATGGTACCTATGAGCTAGAACCTAAAGAAAAGTTAGTGTGATTACTTTAGTCATCCATTTCAAATAAATATGTTGCTATTATGAGACCCAAAACCAATTGGTTACCAATAAATCAAGTATAAATTCTATTTTGTAGGTCTGTGTGGGAGAATAAAGGCCACTCATGATGTTGGATAGTAGTTGCACTCACACAAGACTAAGAATATTAAATCCCCCAATTTCAGTAAACCTTGATACTTTTTAACTTTTATCCTTGATTGTTTTTTGTACATTGCAATTACTAACTTAGGTATTGGAGATTTTGCTGAGTCTATTTTGCAGGTACATAATGTGAGATATTTGAGTTCTCAATGGTATTGGGAAGTTTATTGGATAGTAAATAGACTAGGAAAACATTTCTGAAACAAAACTACAAGAAAATTGAGTTCAGGACTTCCTGAATCATTCAGTAATTGATTCAAATTTTACCAGAATTTATTTAAGTTTTTGAATTGATTCACCTCTCAAAAATATACATTATGAATTGATTCCTAAATTGATTCATAGCAATTTTCAATGTTTTGAGAAGACTAAAAAATTTCTAAAAACCTGAATGAATTGATTCCAGAATCGATTCCCATATGAAACTTAATGAGCAAATTTAAACCTGAATAGATTCATACGTAAATTTTTGCTCTCTAAATCAATTCACGATTCAATTCAAAATGTGATTCTATATATACTGAATCGATTTCAAATTCATTTCACCATTATTCTCTTAGCCTAAAATCCAAAATCTCTTAAATTCTCTCAACTAGATCTCGATTCTCACACAATTTTTACTCAAAATTCTTTCACAGAAAAGTTAGATACATCCAATCTAACAATTCTAACTGATTAATTTCTCCAAAAACTTTCAAAATCAAAAACCCCCAAAATCTACCCTAAAACCCTAACTCTCCGAACGTCATAAAATTTTCAGATTTCACAGAATCTTCACAAATTTTAGAATATCTAAGAGAATCAAGCTACCAACAAAAAGAAAGGAAAAGCAAATAGCCCAACCATTAACCCTTGTAGAAGAGGAAGCGTATATCAACTCTCAAAATGAATATGTAGCTTTTCTACAATTGGTAAATAGGAAGGTAGAACCCCTCAAATGCTTTAGTGATCAATTATTGAAAAACACACACTTACCAGAACTTCTAACTAAATATAAGTTAGAAAAAATTTTGACATTTAAGGGAAATGCCTATCCTAGATTAGTAAAGATGTTTTACATAAACCTTATTGATGTTGATGGTAAACTTTCATGTTATGTGATGCATAAGCATGTAGTTGTTGATTCTAAATTTTTAGCAAAAGAATTTGATGTGGATGATAACCAACCAAAGCTTAATGCAACATCCTTTTCTAATTACAGTAGGGAATTTGCCATTAGGATGCTCTTTCCTTATTCCACCTCAAAGGATGAAAGTGGGAAATTGCTAATTATTAGCTTATCTCCTGAAGATAAGATGTTGCATTATGCTTTTTGTAAAGTAATTTTGCCAAGGATCACAAATTTTACTAAAATTGTGGAGGATGAACTCTTTTTATGTGGGTTATTAAAAATCAACTTAATTTTATTATGCCCCACTTTATCCTTAAAGATCTAGTTGATTGTTCACAAAGCATAGATATTGGATACCTCCTATATGGCATGATCCTTACTCCCATTTTTGCCAAATTTAAAATAAAATTTTCTAATGAGATTCAAGTTTTACAAATAAATCCACCTACCATGATTAGTGATTCATATTTTTATAAAATAGGGCTGGAAGAAAATGATCAAGGAATGTTGGCTAAGAAAAAGTCACAAATCCCTTAAACCATTGGACATTCCATAAGCTTAACAACTGGATTATCCATTGAAGCAAAAACAAGGATAATTGAGGTGATTGAAAGCCTTCATAAACATATGAATGACAAAATGGATCAATTGATAGACAAATAGGAAAACTAGTTTGAGTTAATAGATGATAGACTAGGTGTTATGGAACTTGACAATAGAAAACATGTCATTGAAATAAGAGACTCAAATCCATTGAAACTCAAGTACATGAGATTACATAGTGGATGTACCAAACAAAATGAAAAAGCCAAACTTCAAAGGATGGATGATCAAGATCCTTCTATTGAGTAGTCTTTTGTATTGACTATTTGTTTGTTTATTGTACCCCTTAGTCCCTTATCCCTTGTCTCATTATCTTTGTTGTTTTTGACTGTATTTTAATATTGTTGTTGCTGGATATTATATTCTCACATTACTTTGATATTGTATTTAGTATTTTGATGTTATATTCACTATTGGTTCTAGATAAACTTTTTGACATTGTTTTAGACTAAATTGGTATATGGATTATTCTGTTCTAATATAATTTCCTTCAATTCTAAATTTTTTGGTACATTAATTTTTTATAAATATATTATTACTTTTTGATGTGCCAAAAGGGGAAGAATGATGAAATTTTAGATAAGATCTCAAAGGGAGAATAAGGATTTTAGATAAGGAGAATAAATAATTGTTATTAAGAGGAGAAATGAAATTTTAAATAAAGAAGATGTTAATCTCAATTCAAAAGGAGGAGATATAAATAAAAAGGGGAGATATGAAAAGATAATAGGAGATATGAAAGAGTATGATATATGTACAAAAGTCATTTTGAAAGGGGGAGAATAAAAAACAAAAATAAAATTTTATCAAAATTTTTCAAAATTTTTTTTATTAAACTTTGATCCAAAATTTTCATGCTTATCTAAAATTGTAAGTCACTATAAAAAAGAGAGGACATTGTTAGCATTTTTGATATTATTAGAAAAGTATGTGATTGAAAGCTTTACTAATATGATTACTTTCTTATCATTATTCCTCTTATTTTTTTATGTTGAAAACAATTTGTATATGACCAAATATTTTAGTGGTAATTACTTGTTTTGCATGATCAAAGTGCATATGATTCAAGAGATCCACAACTACATTTAGCAACTATTTTATTTTTTATAGGATCTTTTGCAAGTGAAATTCTAGTCAAAGTTGATTCAAATAAAATTCTCAAAATTGATAAATTAAGGTAGCAATAAATCTCTTGAAGTGATATAAAATCAAATATTTTTCAAATAAAATTTTTAAATGATTTTCCACATGTGAAAGTTTTATAAAAGCCATTTTACATTATGTATTGATTCATGTTGAAGAACTTGTAAAAATCTATTTGAATCAATTCATGAAGAAAAGTTTTGCAAAATGTTTTTACTGAAGGTTAAGATTTTTACCTAAATTGATTCCCTAATCAATTCAAGACCTTTTACAATATATTATGATTTAATTCATTAATTGATTAAGCCATGATATTTGTTATGATATTCATAGATGAACTGATTCATAAATTGATTCATTTGTCAATAATTGCTACAAATCAATTCATGAATCAATTCAAGGACTGAAAATTAGTTATTTTTCAAATATCGATTACAACAACTATAAATATCCCTGACCACTTTTCAAACATAATAGTTTTCACAACTATCACACTTTTTAAAGAGTGAAAAATCTCAGAGCTATTTAAGCTTAATAAGATTCATTGCTACCTCAACAAGTCTGACTAATTCAGAGTATCTTTTATCAAGTTTGAAGAGAATTCACAATTAGATGTTTGAGATCTTCATCTCAAACTTTGGCATTGTATTTCTTTACCTATTTCTTGGTTTTAATTGCAATTTCTAGGTTGATAGAGATTGGAGATACAAAGAAAGAGGTTGATCTTCCCTTTACATCTTCTTTGGTTATAAGGTTGATTATAGCTAGTTGAAGGTGTATTGAATTCTTTGTACATCTCTAGGTTATGAGGTTAATCTTAGTTTGTTAAGATAAAAGAATTGTTACATCTAGGTTAGCAAGGGCCAGTTTAATTCTTGTGTTTTAGGTTTTATAAGAACCCAAATGTAAATCTTGTTGTATGAATTAGCTATTCAAGAGCCCAATTAAAATCCTGTTATAGTTAATAAAAGAGGTCATATGATTGAGGATTAATCTAGTAGATGTAGACTTTAATTGTGGCTCTAGTTAAAGTTGAACCACTTTAAAAATTGTAGTGCCTTTATTGTTTCTTCATAGTTTCTTAGTTATTCTTTATTACATATTGGTTCACTACTACATTTTGCTATTCTGCAATTTTGTTATTTTGTTGAAATTGTTAATCTATTTTTAATACATTCTTGTATAATCTTGTTAATTGTTTAATTGGATTTGCAATGCCACATCATATCAAATCAGTTATTCCAATTAAAATACTGATTACCTAATCAACTTCCAAGTACAAAAATAATTTCATTAAGACTTCTGCTTTTACAATTTAAAAAGAATCCAATTTATTTTCAAAGAGAGCATGCAATTTACAAATGTAAAATGGGCAAAATCATTTTTATTACTCTTGATATGTTTTTTAGGACCTACATGGCTACAATAAATAGTAGACATATCCTATAGGGTGGCACACTCTTGTGATATGTTAAGCAAACTACTCTTACTCGAGGAATACAAAATTCTATCATGAATTTCACTTAGAGAAGTAAACCTTGAAGAGGACATGCATGATCTAGGAGGGATCCATTGTGCACTATCTATGGATGTAATGAGCAAGCTGTATCATTAATCCATAAGATTCAAGACAAGATGCCAGGGAGCTAGCATATCATAGTCTCATGAGAAGTGGCAATGATACTTGCATAATGAGTTAGAGCTACATAGTAATTTAATAGAGTAGCGATAATAATCTTAAGGTATAGCAGACTAGCATTACATAGTCACAAGGCAAACTTTGCAATAATGACCATGAGATTTACTGTTACTTGTGCATAGGCAAAGTGAAACTCAAGCTCAAGTGGAGAATACTTGATACTTAACCCCTATCAAAGTCATTGATATGGGGGAGCCATCATGAGGATGCATTTGAAGAAGGAGTCTTCAAAAGGATGTCACTCGAGAAATGTCAAGAAAGAAAGGCACTAATCATCGAAGAAGTTATTATAAGGGCAATGGTACTAGTGAGTGGTTATGAAGGTTGTAGGAGATGAGCCAATATCAACTTCAAAAAGATAACACATAAGCTTACAAACCTAGGTGGGGTTGTGAGGGCCAAGATGCTAGATAGCATCAACTTTGAAAAGATTATAATGGTTGGGAAATACCATGAGGGTGTCAATTTAGAGAAGGTTAGAGGATCCGATTAAGTGTGAAAGTTACGTAGTGGAAGTATAGTGGATTGATTAAACCCAATGTGAACAAACTTGTAAGCAAGGTATGAGACTTGTGAGTAGGCCATGTTTTGTGAACAAGGTATGGGACTTGTGCTTGAACAAGATATAAGACATGCTTCTCTCACATTAGTAGTATAGGACATTAGATGTGGGGCTATTTGTTAGTAAACATCCAAAATACTAAGCAAGTGCACAAGTTATGGAGGTAGCATACACTTAAGCTATAAAGGTAGTGAGTTGAATCAAGAGCTGTGCAGAGATAGTTAGTTGAATCAAGAGCTATATGGGGATTATGTGTTGCAAGCTGTAGAAGTAGTGAGGCAAGCATAAGTTACTAAGGTAACAACCCAAATGCTGCTAAGACAATAAGACATGTGAAGTTGCAGAGATGATAGAGCTGGGAGAGTTATGGAGATAGTGACATGTGAGTTTGTGTTAGGATAATGAAGTTGAATCTATAGAGGTGAAACATAAAGTAAATAGAGGCAACAAAGGCTAAGACACTAAAGTTGCGGAGGCAACTACCTAAAGTTATGGAGGGAAAGAAAATAGGCAATTATGCAAGTTTAGGAGACTAAGCCAAGAGGAAGTCTAGGGAGGAGCTAAAGAGCAACAGACTGACAATGATCCTGAAAGCTATGTCCGGTTAAGTGTGCCATTCATTAAAGTCTTTTGAATAATATTAGCTTAAAGAGACAAGTAGAGCAGATGAAGGAGAAGTTTGAGTGGAACAAGCTAAAGATCTATATGAAGATATAAAGATTTAAGAAGCTGGCACTCAAAAGGAGAAACCTTTATGGAAGCTATGTCATATTGAGGCATTAATGAGGGCATTGACATTTGAAGTGGGGGAGAATGTCACAAGTTGACCTTATGAAACAATTTGATAGGCAAATGTGCTTGATTTTAGACAAAACTTGGCATAAAAATCAAGCATGAAGAAAAGGCCTTGTGGTGCAAATTTGGGAGTAAATGCACTTGTAGATTATTTTTCTAAAATTTTCCCATTTTGGAGGTATTTATATTTTTTTAGCATCGATCACTTGTCTAGTATGAGTAGAAAAGTATATGGTTGTGATATTGCATTTTTATCTTTGCATCCATATAAGATGGTGCATTAAAACCCTTAAGATTTAGGAAAAAAATCCTTATGTTAACTTGAAAAAAAATATGTCTATTCTTGCCATTAAGGCTTTTACTTAGAATGTTAATTAAGGGGGCGTGTTCAATGACTAGGTAGGCACTGTGGCTTGGGCTAGGAATTAGAATGTGAAGCTTAGAGATACTCCCCTACACACTAAAAACTATGTAATGAGGTATATATTAATAAAATGAAGTTGACCCTTTCTTTATTTTTAAAACAGTCCTTTCTTGATATGCATTAGAGGCTTCTTGCGTAGCATGTTCTTTAAAACTCGATGATAAGTAGAAAATGTACCCGTAAAAGTGATAGATTTTACTTCTTAAATAGTCACTAATTTATGGTTTTTGTTTAATTTTTCCCTTAGTTTGTTAGTTTAGTTCTAGGTACT
>JANHAO010022136.1:0-12295 GCA_026873985.1 Saraca asoca
CAAAGCCATATCCATGTTCATTATGGCTAAGCTCAACTTCATGGAATCTACCCAGTCCTCATAATTTGTCCCATTCAAAATGACCGCTAAGTTAAATCTCGTAGCAATAGAAGTAGCTACAAGAACATAAAACGAGAGATTTTTAATCAACTTTAAAACCATGAATAAAATAAATATAGTTGATATCATATTAGAGCCCCCATGTCATTGCAATTGTGCCGATAGGGTTCTCAACCACAATACATGAGTACACTCCCACAGCTTAAATACCATATCTTAAAATTTAACACTGATAGGACATTTAAAATAAAAAAATATGGTATTCAAGCAACAACAATTTTATTAATCAATTATGACACTGAGCACCAACAACGATATAGAATTCAAACACCATGAATGACATTACTAATTTCATTTCGATAGGATATGTACATTAGTAATACAATGTATACACAACATTTTGTCATAGTTGGTCCCGCGATGGGCGAGTACACAAATCAACAAAATAAATAAAATAATAATTCTGAATACACAATATATGTGACAACCAATAGTGTCAAGAGGCCGCATAAAAAATTATTAGGCCAAAATTCCAAGAGTACACTATTGAAAATTCACTTTTATCACTCAAAAATTAAAAAATAAAATAGATAAATTGTCCAAAAAATTTTAGAAAAATCACTAATGGACAGGAAATACAAAATAATTGAGTTTTGAAAGAAGAACTGGGATGAGAGGCAGTGGCGCGTTGCCTCACACACCTCATGTGCCAGCTGGCGCGAGTGGGCTTTGCATGTGAAAAAGAACAACAAAGCTGCCCTACCTGATTTTTGGCTCCGAACCTGGATCCGACCTACGTTTGACCCGGTTTCAACCTTTCCAGGCTCAGAATCCACCTAGAAAATTGCAGAAAAATTTTTCCTTTGAAAAATTTGAGTTTTGGGTGAATTTTTTTTCATGAAAAGATAGGATTTACACTCTAAAATTCTCATCTAACAAAACCCCCAATGTAATTTTATCATGCAATCAACACAAAGAGAGAATTTGGGGGGGGTTTAATATTAGGGTTCTTGAACCTAAGAAAACCCAAATTTGGGTTTTAGATTAAAAAATTCAATTTTGCATGAATTTCAACGCAGTAAAAGGTGATTTTTACTCAAAAGCCTTAGTCTAACCAAAGCCCTAAATCAATTGCATAAATTAAATATCATAACACAAGGAAATTAAAGGATTTTGAACCTAGGGTTCTAGAGGGAATTTCAAAAATCTATTTGATTTTCCAAACAAATCCATCAAAATTACCCATTACTCATGTGATTCCACGTTATATCTAACCTACCCATACATTAAACATGTAATTATAACACAAAATCATGAACAAAACATAATCTTTAACATATATTTATGCTATGGCCAAAAATAGCATGAACTAAAATAGAAGAAAAATTGAAATTCAACTATTATAGCCATAGATCAACCTATAACCAGCTCTGATATCACTTGATAGAAATTTCGTAATTTTAAAAGAAATTTCATAATATTTTAAATGCCAGATTTGTAGGTGAACCTATAGCATATACCAATAATTTAAGATTTAGAATTACCTAGGAGACATGATGAATCCATGCTCTTAAACTTGGAAGTAATTACTCTGCATAGAGGTAAACTGCTCTATTAGCTATAATATTGATAGACAACAAAACGTATTACTTAATGGGCAGTAGCACGCATATTATAGTAGAGACCCTGATACCCTCCATGTGCAACTCCAATGAATTATTGGATTTAACATTTCCATTAACAGTTAACCTAACACAATGGCCTAGTAAATTCAGTCCACTTAACACAAGTGCAGCCCATTAAACAAAATGGATCATATATTTAATTAGGTTATTTATAAAAAACACTCATAATTGACTTAAACATTAAATCTGTGTTTTAAATATGAAAACATGATTTATATTGGTTCACAAAATTATTCCAAAAAAGACATATTATAACATTGTTACCATGTCAATGGCCTATAATTTGGTCATAATTTCTTGAATCTCTTATTAAAATGCCAAATCATTTATTATTCTACGCTCTCGAACCTTTTCAAAATAAAGAAATAAGTAAAACTATTAAGTCATTCAATAGTTTTTACCTCAGAATGCTTTAAATTAGAAACTCTTTTATGAATTATTGTCCGCCTTTAGGATTTTAGGATTGCAATAGCACTTGACTTCTCTATCTCAGAGCTGGCAAATAAGCTTCCAACTGCTAAAAATCAAGTTATGCACCCTATAAATATTCTGATCTAAGATTCAATGCAATCTTTGAAAATAATGAAATTCGATCTTTATTTCATAAAATAACTTGCATATATAACCTAATATGTTTAATAAGCCACTAAATGTGGTGAGGGAGTTAGGTAGTATATTTATAACTTAATACGTTCAATTACTTGCATATTTAACTTAATACAAATGAATACTGGTAAACTAAAATAGAGTTTTACTAGTATATTAGAGACCTAAATTCCTTATTTGGCTACCGATTTAGAAATTGCTCTTGTAATTTTAATAACAACTATTTGTAAATGATAAATTGTTACAACATAATGACATGATTAATCTCCATTCATTTTGAATTGTAAGCTATTTATAATGTTAAACATCTTGCAAGTTTTCATATCTTATTGCAATTACTTTTATTAACAAATTTTTAACTTATATAGTCCAGCTTACAAACCATCACTAAAGCCGCATATTATCTATGGGATGTTATGACAAACACTAAAAATCATGTTACTCCTCTATCTAATATTGCAATTTCAAATTTTAAAAGCATTCTTGCAAACCGTATTAGTTATGACATAGTCATCTCACGCGCAAAAATTTAATTAAAAGAAGAGAGAGGGGGATAGAGAGAAAAACATATGGAAAAATCTAAAAATTTTAGAGAATCTAATAATTCTTTCGAAAATCAAATTATACGCTATTGATTTTCAAATGTTTCAATGCTTAGATGCATAAATAATAGTCTTATTTGATTGGAAATAAGTATCCACGCAAATTTTTTGACAAGAATCTTCTCAATACAATTTTTTTTTATAGTAAAAGTGGCAAATCACTTAACACATATAAAATATTTTACATTTAAATACAGGACATTGAAGAGGGAAAAATCCAATGCAATATATGTTGGATAACCTCCAGATTTCACTTTGATGAGCAAAAATATCTTCTTCAAAGTGGATCAAATAATTTATGTCACCAATAGCAGATTTGTATCCCTATTTTTTCTTTTTTTATAAAATTGATGGAGTGAATACATTTAAACTTGGGCCCTTGTATAAAAAATTGTGGGTCCTCTATGAAAACTCATGCATCTCTCGCAAAAATTTTTATAGTCAATTTCTATAAAAGATCGAGGGCTTCCAAATTTAATGATGGATTCATGGTTTGAGCATTGGGAGGACAAAATTCAAGTTGTAAATTGTCAAAAGTAAAATTTTATTATAAATAATATTAAATAATTTTTTAAAATTAAATTGAAATAAAATTTGAAAAAATAAGAGGTTATACATGAAAATTTTAAAATTGTAAGATATATAAAAAGATACAAAAATATATTAAAATTATTAAATAGTATAATCTTATAAAAATATTAATCCAAGTATGAATAATATAACAACTTATAAACTCTATAACATTGAAAAATATGCTTTATAATTTTTATAATTATTAAAACTTCAAAAAAAAATATTGTAAAAAATTAAAGATAGATAGAAAGATAGGGAAGAGAGATGGGGTAGAGAGAGAAAAAGGTGGTGTAGAAGGAGAAGGGAGGAAAATGGAGAGTGACAGTGATTTGGAAAAGTGATTTGTTTTAATTAAAAAAATATGACTTTCTTTCATTATTATTTCTGTTAACTAAAATATACATTTTGTTGACCAATCAATTATTATTTATTGACTCCAAACATAAAAAAAATTAAGAATATAATTATTAGAAAATCATTTTACTCTCAAATAAATGGACTCTTTATTTATAAATGATTGCACGTTAAAAATGTTATTTTTAAAGAAGAGAAGTAAGCAAGTATTTTTCTGATTATAGATACAGAGGTAGGGGATTGAGTAAAGTGATTTTGAGTTAAATTATGAATTTGGCTGCTTTATTACAGATTAATTCTTAATTTTGGGAACTCCAGCAATTTTTCTTTAGAAATAAGTTCAGTTCTGAAAATTAGATGCTTCAAGGATTTCCAGTTTCTTAAAGGCCAAGTGTGTGTTTTTTACCACGATTAAACGCTTTTTAAAATCAATTATAGACCCAATAGCTGTTTGTGAACTTCATTTTAACCTTTTTCGTTTCAATTTAAGAATTCTTCTTAATTAATTGTATGTCAATAATCCTGATAAAAATAAAAGATAAAAATTATTGCTTAATTTTTTATTAGGATTTTTATATAACTAAATGTTTACTTTTCTTTTCAAAATAAAATCAAAAAGTTTTTTAATACACCATCTAAAAAAGAATGAATTATTATAATCAAACAAGAATAAAGTCACGTATCTTTTCAAAATAAATTATCAATAATCAATTATTTTTAAAACAATTATCTTAACCTGCTGTATTAAAATAAAAAATTATCTGAACCTGTCTTAATCTCTAGAGTATAAAAATTAAGCAATGAATGTGCAATATTAAAATTATAATGAAGCTGGCTGTCGAATGATTGCAGGAATTAAGTGGATATGGAATGGCAAAAGTTATTGAATCTGGACACCCAGAATATAAGAAAGGTGATTTAATTTGGGGATTTACTAAGTGGGAGGAATACAGCTTGGTTTCACCAACTCAAATACTGTTCAAAAATCATGCACATTGCGTTCCTCTTTCCTACTACACTGGAATTCTAGGTATGTATTTATGAATTCTTACTAACATTAACTCCTCCTTTGAAATCACAAAAATATTAGAATTTTCTTTGACCTAGTTAAAATGTGAAAGTTTAATTCATTAGAAAATGAATTCAAATATAAAATTATACACAAATCAATTTTTAAATAAATTAACTTCTTGGTTTATAGCTGATGCTTGTGTGATTGCAAGCCTAGTTTCATTAGGGTTCCATGAAATAACTGGATCCTTTGTATTTTTATAGGATAAAGATGATGGCTTAATATCCATGAAAAAACCTAGTACTAAGACAGAATATCTGTACGTTTTCAAAAAGAAAAAAAAAATCTGCCGAATTAATTCTCTTTTCCAGGTAGTTTTCCTCTGAAACAAATACTCCCTAACTAGTGTGTTAGCTTTTAGGGTAAAGAAAGATAAATGATTGGTTAATTATTCATATCTAGAAGTTCAGCTAAAATGCCTTCATATATAAGAAAGATAAATAATTATTGCATAAATACCTTCTTGAGGTCGAATAAGGCTACCTTGAAATTTTTCATCAATTAATTGCATAGTTTATTGTCATTTTTTGACCGTTATAATCCACATGTTCTTGACTTCTTTAAAGCTTACGCACTGTTGTTGGTAATAAAAAACTAGTGCTTATTTGGCATTGATGAGTATCTCATTTTGGTAACAATTATATCAATGAATGACCAAAAGAACCGTCGACATTAATATCTTAATTTTCATTAAGTGTTTTTTTCTTGTCAATAAAGTTTAAATTAGTTTCTTCCTTTCAACACAGGCATGCCATGAATGACTGCCTATGTCAGTTTCTACAAAGTAGGCTCTCCCAAGATAGGAGAGCACGTTTTTGTTTCTGTAGCCTCTGGTGTAGTTGCTCAACTTGTTGGCTAATTCGTGAAATTGATAAGTTGTTATGTTGCTGGAAATGCAGGAAGCAAGGAGAAGGTATACTTCTGTTGGTTTACTTTTTTGTTCCTGCAGAAACCAGCAACACCAATTCCTTATTTAATCTGCAATTTAGCAATACTATTATGCATAAGTGTTTTTTCTTTTTTTTTTTTAATAACTATTTTCAAGCATCTTTTAATTATAAATCGTATCTTAATGAAAATTTTGAGGCGTCTTCGTACTGTTATAATTTTATAGGATGAAACGAGTAGACGTTATAATTGAACTGTGTTTCTTAATCCATGACCCTGTTATTATATTATGTCATGATTTTATATATATAAACTAAAACCTTGCAAGGCACATAATGTTTCAGAAAATGCATACTTCTATGGATTTATCCATGCATTTATTATTCAGAAAAGAATCTATATATGGATTTAACGACATGAGAATTACTAACTATAGCAACAAATCCTTATTAAAAAATATTATTGATTACGACAGAATTCATTCAGTTTTTTATCTATTAGCCAAGAAACATATATATTCTTTGTTTGGAAAAAAAAAAACTTCAATTCAGTTATTTAATATTGGATTTATGAACAATTTTAGACGTGAATTCAATTCCAAACGAATTAAGTTCTCATTTGTCTATTTTTTCAAATGAAGAGTTAATTCCTTCTTAATTTGCCCTTAAAAAGGTCGGTATTTTAAACATGCCTTGACTTGACCCTTTTGTAATTAGTTTGATTTATTGAAATCCAAATTCGGATTTGATGAAGCCTTTAACTACCAGGAAGAGAAGGATTTGAGTGCCACATTAAAAAGGTCAGTATCTAAAATTTGTGCTATTGGAACTTAAATCAGTAATGCACATTAGAAGTTAAAGAATATTAAATTAAATCTCAAGTACTTTCCAAAAGGCATTGACATATACTTTGATAATGTGGGGGGAAAGACATTGGATGCAGGACTCCAAAATATGAGAATCCAGGGCCGCATACTTGTGTGTGGGATGGTCTCACAGTATAATCTTAATTGGCCAAAAGGTATTACAAATTTAGCAAATCTCATCTTAGACAAGTTCGTATCGAAGCATTTAATGTTAATGATCATCATCAACTATACTCTAAATTTTTGGCATTTGTGCTGCCTCAAAGAAGGGAAGATTGTGTATATGGAAGACATAACTGAACGTCTTGAGAATGGCCTTACAGCCTTGGTTGGCCTCTATAGTGGTTGTATTGATGGCAAGCAAGTTCTTATTGTTGCTCATGAATGAGAAGAAAATGTTGTGATTTTAGATAGTTCTCTTCTTATTAGCTTTTATATCATTTTGTTATGTATTAAAGGGTTTGCTTATGTGTTACAAACTGGCCTTGTGAACTAATTTGATAAGCAAATATGCTTAATTTTAGATGAAATTTAACATAAAAATCAAGCATAAAGAGAAAGTCCTATAGTGCAAATTTGGGAGCAAATTCCCTTGTGTATTATTTTTCCTATTTTGGAGGTATTTGTATTTTTTTCGCATAAATCATTTGTCTAGTATTATGATCCTTGCATTTTTATCCTTGTTGTCATGTGAGATGGCATAGTAGAATCCTTCCAATCTAGGAGTAAAGACATTATGTCAACTTGAAAAAAGCATGTCTACTTATGTCATTAGAGTTTTGGCTTAGAATGCTCTTTAAAGGGGCACGTCTGGTGAACCAAGTGGGCACTGTGACATGAGCTAGGGGTCCGAGTTTTGTGGCTTAGAGACTTCCTCTATATACTTAAAATTATGTAATAAGACATATATTAATAAAATAGAGTTGTCCTCTCCTTATTTTAAAAAGTTTCTTCTTGATATACACTAGAGGCTAATTATATAGTGTGTTTTTTGAGACTTATTATGCATGAATACTTTGATTTCAAGTTCATGTTTGCCTAAGGTCATGTTACACATAGGATTTCATTGTATGGGAAATCAAAATCTATTTTTCTACGTTGTATATCCAAGTGTGGCCTAAATTTATTAGAAGACTGACATATTAACTAAAAGTTAGCTTCATGCAATGCATAATACAAATAAAAGAGTTACAAACCCTAATAGTTGGTATCAGAGCTTGGTTGTGATGGAAAGAGCTCATCAATAGGCTATGATTAGTGTAGTGGCAACATGTTCCAATTATTCCATATGCATAACCTTATCTTATCTCTAATTTATTCATGTTTTTTTAATGTATTATTCAGCAGTAACAAAGAAAACATTTATAGATAAATTTTCCCTGCTCTTGTGTCTTACTTGTATAATTTCATGATCGTTTCAATTTCTGATATTTTTTGTCATAAGAACAACAAAATCAAAGGTAGATTTCATAAGAAATAATTCCACAAAATGCTATGCAAGATGTAAAAGTACATTTAATTCACATCAATGTCAACTGATCTCCACTCACCTATGATGATGAATATTACAACAAGAACAATAAAAGTGAAATACAATTTATGTTTCTTACTATTTGATTTGAATTTGTGATTTTAATGGAAAAAGATAATCACGTAACAAAAAATATGTGAATTATATTTTTTTATGAAAAAAATAGCTGAGATGAGACCAAACATCAAATTAGTCAATTTCAATACTTTAAACGACTAATCAATAAAATAAACTCAAGGCATATTACAATTTAAATTACTATAATTTTCCATAATAATAAGGATTATGATGAAGAGAAAAATATACACAAAACATTTGGTAGGCAAACCACCTAATATTCATAAACACATGCATCCCCACAAAGACAAGGAAGATGAGTACTAAAAGGTTGCCATAGGCAAACCATTTTAATGCATAGCAAAATGATATAAAAGCTAATAAGAAGACAACAATCTAAAAACACAATATTTACTTCTCATTCATGACCAACAATAAGAACTTGTTTGCCAACATTTCGATCACTATAGAGGCCAACCAAGGCTGCAGGGTCATTATCAAGACCCTCAGCTATGTCTTCCATATACACAATCTTCCTTTCTCTGATACAAGGCAGCACAAGTTCCAAATATTTAGAGTATAGTTGATAATGATTATTAATATTAAATCCTTCCATACGAACTCGTCTAAAGATGAGATTTACTAAATTTGTAATGCCTTCTAGCAGATCAAGATTATATTGTAAGACCATCCCACACATTGATATGCGGCCTCGGATTCTCATATTCTAGAGCAATGCATCCAATGTCCTCCCCCCCTTCTCAAAGTATATGTCAATGCCTTTTGAAAAGTACCTAACGTTTAAATTAATATTCTTTAGCTTCTAATGTGCATTATTGATTTAAATTCCTATTGCACATTTTAGATATTGACTTTTTATTGTGACATTCAAATCCTTCTCTTCCTTGTAGTTAAAGGCTTCATTAAATCTGAATTTGGATTTCCATAGATCAACCTGATTACAAAAGGAAATATTCAAGTCATGGCATATTTAAAATACTGATCTTTTCAAGGTGAATTAAGGAGGAACTCTTCATTTAGAATTATAGACAAATGAGAACTTAATTCATTTGGAATTGAATTCATGTCTAAAATTGTTTATGAATCCAATTCTAAATAAGTGAATTCTTGTTTTTTTTTTCTCGTGTTTCTAAGCAAAGGATAAGTATGTTTCTCGGCTAATAGATCAAAAACTGAATGGGTTCTGTCGTAATCAATAATATTTTTAATAAAAATTTGTTTCTATAGATAGTAATTCTCATGTCATTAAATCCATATTTAGATTCTTTTCTAAATGATAAATGCATAGATAATACTACTTTACGCCACAAAGAGATTGGAGACATATCATGACCTTGACATTGAGCATCATGTCCTTGACATTGAGCATCATGTCCTACTTGTAAAGTATGTTGTCTAGAAAAAGAGGAGATAAAGAAATTGAAAGTGTGCAAATATTTAAAGCAATGAAAATTGTATTCCCTCTTTCGGTAATCAAAATCAATAAGCAAACCAAATTAATTTGGTATATTCATATTTTCTTCTCAGAATTTAGCAATGAAACATGATGATTAATAGAACATCTTGACCAAGTCGTCACACCATTGAGTTGACGTAAAGGCTTTTCTCTAAGTTTAGAAGGATTCTAATTAATGTGTCATTTCATATGGACGCAAAGATAAAAATGCAGTGATCATAATTATGTACTTTTCTGTTCATAATAAAAAAATGATCTATATATGTTAAAAAGATAGAAATAAATCCCAAAATAGGAAAAATTATGAAAAAAAAATACATAGATTCATTTGTTCCCAAATTTGCACAATAAGACCTTCTTTTCATGCTTGACTTTTATGCCAAATTTTTGCATACCAAATTGGTTTACAAAGCTAATCTCCCCCATTTCAAATGTCAATGCCCTCATTTACACATCAATCTAACACAGCTTTTATGAAGAATTTCCCCTATTGAGGCTGGCTTCTTGAATCTTCATATGGATCTTCAGCTTACTCCACTTGAGCTTTTCCTTTGACCACTCTATGCTTATCTCTTTGAGCTAACATCATTCGAGAGACTTTGATGAATGACACCCTCAACTTGTCATTAGCTTTCAAAATAGTTAGTAGTCTATTGTTCCTCAGCCCCTCTATTGACTTTTTCTTGGCTTTGTCTCCTTGAACTTGCACCATCAGGCATTTGTTGTCCCCACAACCTTTGGGTAATTGTCTCCACAACTTTGGTATCTTAGGCTTTACTGCCTCCATAGACTTTGTGATCTACCTATGTAAACTTTACTTTATTATCTCGATACATACTCACGTGCCATTGTCTTCGCAATTCTCTAGTTCTTCACCTCTACAACTTCTCTTGTCCCACTACCTTTGCAGCATTCAAGTTACAGTCTATGCAACTTGTGCTTGCCTGATTAACTCTATAGCTTGCAATGCATTGTCCCCGCACAACTCTTGACTCACTACCTTTGTGGCCTAAGTGTGTGCTACCTCTATGACTTGTACACTTGCTTGATATATTGGACATCTACTAACAAATAGCCCTACATCCAATATTTTATACCATCAATGAGAGAGATGCAAGTCTTATGACTTGCTTTTGCACAAGTCCCATGCCTTGCCGACAACACATGGCCTACTTGCAAGTCCCATCTCTTGCTTATAAGTCTACTCGTGTTGGGTTTGATCAATTCAATATACTTTGCTAAGCCATATTTACACTAGATCAGATCTTCCTAACCCTCTCTAAATTGACACGTTCATGATATCTCGGCCATCATAATCTTTTGGATTTGATGTTATCTAGCATCTTGGCCTTCATGACCCCTTCCAGGTTTTCACACTTAAGTGCTATCTCTTTGAAGTTGATATTGGCACTCCCTCAACTCTCATAACTACTTACTAGTATCTTGGCCCTCCTAGCCACTTTTTTAATGATTAGTGCCCTCTCTTGGCACCTCTTGAGCGACATCCTCCAATGTCTAGGCCCTTACAACCTAGTTTGAGTGCATCTTCCTAATGAAACCTTCTTCGAGCACATCCTCTTGATGGCTTATTCTTCGAGTGCACTCTTTTGATGGCTTCCTCACATCAACAGTTTGATAGGGGTTAAGCATAAAGTATCCTCCACTCTAGCTCGAACTTCACTTTGCTTGTGCACAAGTAATTGTGAATCCCATTATCATTGTTGCAAAATTTGTCTTGCAACTATATATGTAGTACTAGTCCACTATGCCTCATGTGACTATGATGTGCTAGCTTTTCTAGCATCTTATCTTGAATCTTGTGATTGAGTGCTATAACTCGCTTATCACAACCACATGATAGTGTACAATCGATCCCTCGTAGATTGTCTTTTTCCCTTATGAGTTTAGGGTTTAGGATTTAGAGCTTCAAGTAGGATTCATATCCTCTAATATAATTTTGGACTCCTCTATATAGATTTGTCCGCTCAACAAATTAAAAGAGAAGTGTCAACTATCCGTTGTGGCCATGCTTTCTAACACAACCATGGCTTTGTTGATAGCTTATATGTGCCTTATGGACATGATCAAGCCTTCTCGACAAAGCTAGGGCTTCCTAGGGGCTCTTTCTACTAGATAAGCACTACAACATAATTGGTTGTTAGCAGCAGTTTATCTAAACCGTCGCTAAATACACGGACGATATTTTTAACGGTGGTTACCGAAGAACCGCCGCTAATATCTAGGTTTAGCGGCGGTTTCTTTTGACCGCCACTAAATATTAATAATTAACGGTGGTTATTTAGCGACGGTTTGTATAAACCCCCATTAAAGACACGATGTGCAAACGTTAGCAGCGGTTTCTACGATACGCAAACGTTAGCGGCGATTTCTTAGAAACCGCCGCTAATGACCTTGTATTTAACGACGGTTTAAAAAACCACCGCAAAGGACCTTGTCTTTAGCGGCGGTTTTATTGAAACCCCCGCTAAGGACCTTGTCTCTAATGGCCAAATTAGTAAATTTTT
>JANHAO010022137.1:0-12295 GCA_026873985.1 Saraca asoca
TTTCTACACTTAGGAAAATCCTCCATAAAGAAATTACTAAATTCTCCAATTTAGTTCTTTTTATACTAATTAAGATTTCTTTTGATCATTTAGGGATTACAAGTTCTAATTATCTTTATCAAACAACTTACATTTAAATAACTAGGATGTTACAAATATAAGGTCCTAGCAGATATTGTCTGCTCTGAGGTCACACCCCTCACGATTTTAAAAGGCCCCTGCAAGGTAAGGACTCATCTCCCTTATAAGGACCTTTCCCCGTCCAAACTTAGCTGATGTGGGATGCTGGGGTGTAACTCCTTACATCCCCTTGACCCATCAGACCAGTGCCCTGACCTGGCTCTGATACCACTATAAGGTCCCAATAGATATTATCCGCTCTAGGGTCACACCCCTCACGATTTTAAAAGGCCTCTGCAAGGTGAGAACTTTCCTCCCTTATAAGGACCTTTCCCCGTCCAAACTTAGTCGATGTGGGATGCTGGGGTGTAACTCCTTACAACAAATAGATTCTTACAAATCACAACTTAATAGACATTAGCTATGTTAAATGCCAAATTGGTCTTCTTAGCTTGTGAACCATGACAATGTATATTCATCAGGTTGAAATACATTGCATAGGTCATGTGCTTAAGTAAGTCACATGAGACCTGTGCCTCAGCTAACACGAGTTGAGTGCCCAGGTAGGTCGCACCACAGTAATCATGTTGCTTAGTAGGTCATATGAATGTAATGCCAAATAGTAGTTTGCATGCAATGCCAAATAGTAGGTCGTATGCGGTACTGAGTAGTGGGTCACATGAATGCAATGCCAAGTAATAGTTTGTATATGGTGCCAAATAGTAGGTCATATGCGATGCCAAATTATAGGTCACATGTACACAGTGCCAAGTAGTAGGCCGCATGAATACGGTGCCGAGTAATAGATCGCATGTGGTGTTGAGCAGTAGGTCACATGCGGTACCGAGTAATAGGTCACATACGATACCAAATAGTAGGTTGTAGGCGGTGTCGAATAGTAGGTACCATGTATGTGGTGCCAAGTAGTAGGTTGCATGAATATGGTGCCTAATAGTAGTCCACATGAGGTGCTGAATAGTAGGTCACATACGATGCTGAGTAGTGAGTCGCATGAGTGCAATGTCAAATAGTAGTTTGCATGCAGTGTCGAATAGTAGGCTACATGTGATGCCGAATTATAGGTCACATGTATGCATACAGTGCTAAATAGTAGGTCATATGAATATGGTGTCGAGTAGTAGGTCACATATGGTGTCAAATAGTAAGCATATATGCGATGCCAAGTAATAGGCCACATGAGGTGCCGAATAGCACTACAGTTGGCAATTTGGTTACCTAGGTAGGTTGTGCCACAGTAATCGTGTTGCTCAGTAAGTCTCGTTATAGCAATCGTGTTGCTTAATGGGTCACGCCCTAATAATCATGTTGATCAATGGGTCATGCCACAACAATCGTGTTACTCAATGGATCGTGCCACAACAATCGTGTTGTTTAATGGGTCATGCCATAGCAAGCATGTTGATTAGTGTGTCATGCCACAGCAATTATGTTGCTCAGTGGGTCGCGCCACAACAATCATATTGCTCAATAGCATAAGTCATAGCTCTAGCTCCTCTAATCAGGATTTGAAGGTTAAGTTGAAATTTATTAAAAATATGGGTATATATGTTTTGCATTCCAAGCTCATGGAACTTTAGCTCCATTCGTCAAGTGATAAGCTCCATTTTCCAAGTCTTCCTTATTAATGTGTGGGCCCTCCTAGTTCGGACCTAGTGTCCCATCATTGGCCTTGCGAGCTTAGGGAGAATAGGGTGCAATAAGGGATCATTGATGATATAGTCCGAATTCGAACTTTCCTGTGTAATACTTTGAGAATTAGAAGCATTGAAGCCACTGTTGTTGTGGTTGCTAAGGCTACTAAGGTCACGTCCCATAGGTTACACCATATAGTCTCTCAAGCGACCTCTTTTGATCAAATCCTCAATCATATCCTTGAGTGCCCAGCACTCTAAAGTATTGTACCCAACCTCATTGTGGTAGGTATAAAACTTATCTATGTCCATGAGCTTTTTGGGAGTCCTTAGGGGTTTGGGCTTCCCGAAGTCCTCCTTATCTTTCTGTGTTGCGAATATCCTATCTTGACTATCAGATAGGATGCTATAGCTATCATGGCGACCTTGATGCCGAGGTTACTTATTCCTAGCCTTTTTTGCAACCTGAGTTTTGGAGCCATCATTCTGACTGTCTTTGCAATTCTTGTCATTATTACTTTTTTCACTTTGGTTGGAGCTATCCACCTCATCCTTTTGATTGGACTTCTTAGGGCAAAAAGTTTCCTCCCATGGTCTCTTTGGCAGTTCATTCATAGAATTCACCCAGGTTTCTCACTGGAAACTTGTTTATGCTTTTGTACAGCTTTCTATCCTTCTGAAGTCTTGCTGAAATCACTGTCAGGATGCTTTCATTTGAGGGGTTCTCTATGTTATTAACCTCATGTTTGAACCTAGTGATGTAGTCTTTCAATGTTTCATTTTTCCGCTAAAAGAGTGCCATGAGGTGGCAAGATGGTGCGACCTACCTTCTCAGTGCCTTATATTAGTTAATAAATCTCCTTTGGCATTCTTCCCAACTGTGAATGCTACGAGCTGGGAGATTCCTGAACCATGTTTGAGGTATGTCCCTTAGAGTGGCTCAGAAGACATGGCACTTGACCAATGGATTAGTTATCTAAAGATCCATCTATACATTGAATGCATTCAGATGGTCAAATGGGTCACTATCCCTATTGTATTGTAGGATAGTGGGAATTTTGAACCTATGAGGGAGAGGCTGTTTCTTGATCTCTCTGGTGAACGGCATCTTCCCTTTATAATGATCTCGGCAATCCTGAGCCTAAGGGTGTTGTTCTAACCCTCTGAAGCAGCTCTTCTACCATATGGTTTTAAGCCTCAGACAGATGGCTAGAAGATGGTTGGCTCCTTTTCTTATCATGGGAGTGGTGATCTGAGGTTCTATGCTTTCTCTGCTCGTGGCCTAGCGAGTTTTGATCTAAGACATGTCTTTGATTGGTTCTATTTGAGTCTTTGGCTCGACATGAACCCCCACGTCATTAATGATCTCCTTCATCATCCTCACGAGCTTGATCAACCTCTGACCTTGGCATGAGTTGGTAGAGCAAGCTAAATAAGTGTACTGAAGTACTTCTCTGGTTGGCTCTCCTCTTGAGCTCCTTCCCGTGGCTGTTGGAGTCCTTTTCTAGGTGCAACAACTTCAACCTACTTTCGTGGGCCCTGGGCTTGTGCATGAGCCAATGTCCTAATCGCCTCAGCCAACTCTCTCATCATGTTTTCAAGTGCTTCATGATGCTAATGCCACACTTGTGTTCCATCAATAACATCAGGTTAGTGTAGGGCTGTTGGGGGCATGCCAGTGGCAACACCTACAGTGGAGATAGTGGAAGTGCTTGTCGTAGGGAGGATTGGGTCCCTTTGTTGTTCCACATAACCATCAGGCTAGTCAACTGTAGTAACTGAACTTCTGGTGGTTCTTCCTCTAGCCATCAGAAAATCAAGGGGAATACAGTTTAAGGCCTTTCCTTTAGTGCCAAAATGTTAATGGTTGAATCCGATCAACCCAAGTTTAGAATCCCAAACTGTAGATTAAATGTAAAAAGAGAAAGAGAGAGAGGAAGAAGAACAGGAAGACACTGGAAGTTTTTAACGTGATTTGGCTAAAGTTAGTTTAATCCCTACATCCATAGCTTCTATTACTCTTTGCTGAGTGTTTTGTATTTGATGATTAATTATTTCATATACAATGATTTTATCCCTTTTGATAATGGTTGGGGGTTATAGTTTGAATGTAAATGTATAATAGATAAGTATCATAACTTGAATAAGATTATATAATAGATAATAACGAGTTTCCATAAAAATAGGAAGCTAAACAGATTTCCTTGGACTAATGGTTGTGGATGCGTGCTTCGGTCTGCAAGTTGAGCCTTATTCTCAACGACTTGAAGTTACTACTTTTACCCGTGTTGACTGACGACCTTAGCTCATATTTAGTGACTTAATGTTTTAGTCTAGCGGCCTCAATCCTAGATAAGCTGGGCCCTTATTAGCTGTTTATTAGATTTTTACCAGTCCATTTGTGTAATTCCAAAAATATCCACAACAAATCTTAATTAAAATAAAAGTTACTTTGAATAGCTTTTAGTTTAATCAAATTATTATCTGTAATTAGTTATTAAAAGAGTCTAAAAGTACAATCAAGCATCTATAAAAAGGATTATAATCAATTATTAAAGTTATAATTGATTATTAAGAATTTTAATTACAGTACCAACCCACTTTTACAACCACCAGACGCTTTTCACACACACATACGGAGAGAGGGGGAGGAAGGCCCTTCTTTGTAGGTAGCCATTTTTTTCTCCACTTAAAATAATTTTATTGCTTGCTTGATTAAATCTTTTGTTTTTTGATAAACAAAGATTTCATAAATTTTTATTTCTATTAAGGTTTAACAAGAATTTTATAACTTTATACATAAACATTGTGATTTTTCACAAGAATCATAATTTTGAATGTAACAAATATATGAAAAATTATAATTATATCAATCAAAGTTACATCAAAAGAATTTTGAAAAATTTGAACATTTTTATATAAAAATGTTAAATAAAATGTTATAGGTGAAATTCAGAATTTCCTAAATGGGCTAGCAGAAGGGGCAAAGTAGTAGTAGATTCGCAACACGCTAAGGCGTCGAGGACGCCTTAGCCCCTGTTCGCTTGTTCAATAGCCGATCATGTGTGAACTCGAGCCAACTTGACCTCGCTATCCGGAAAGTAGCATCAACCCCAGGTCGAGGGTTTCAGATCATGAGGTGCAACCTTTAGCAAGAGGCCTGCTGGGTAGGAGACAAGCATATTTCACACTTGAGCAGATAAGGGTTCCACCCACAAAAATTAATCTGTAGTAGCTGAATTGAAAGATATGTTTTGTCTTGTATGTACACTGCATGATGTAACATATTTACAACTTGTAAATTTATTATTATAGCCTCCTCCCCTCTATAAATAGGAGGAAGGAGCATTCTGTAAACAGGCTAAGGCTGGAAAATCTTACTAAAACTTTGTAGAAATTCTTTCATATCAATACACTACCATGGACGTAGGGTCCAGTACTGTTCGAATTTGGTTGAATCATGTTAAAAAGCTCTGTGTTTTTTCTTGCCCTTCTTCTTCTTCTTGCCCTTTTGCATTTATTTACTGTGATTGGAATTAGATTGCAGCTTGAGTCCCAAAATAATCTCTTCAATTGGTTGGATTCTGACAGAAACAAAATCTACCGTTAACATAAAAATTTATAAAAATAAGATTTATTTTATAGTGCTTACTAAAGAGTAACCCAAATTTTTTATATTCTATAAGTACTAAAAAAAAGTATATCAATTGAATGATATGCACACAAAACAAAAATCTTATTTTTTATTTTTCAAAAGCCAAGATTTACACATTTACAATAACAAATAAAATATTTCATTTTTTATTGAAAATCCCAATTTTATTACATTAGAAATAATAAAAAAGCAGTATTTGTTTTTTTATTGTCTAGTATAAAAAAGTTTTATAACAAAAGTAATTAGTTAACAAATGATTTGACAACCAATACTATGTATTTGTCAAATAAATTATGCAAAGGAAGTTTCTCGTAAGTAATGTAACGGGCAAATAGGGGTTTTAATAATGTGGGCCCAATAAAATTTTACACATGTCAATGGCCTGGGTGTCTATGTCTAATAAACCCTCATGGACATGCAAGTTTTGCCCTATTCTGTGTATAATAATGTAGGAAATGGAAACTACCTTTCTTGAAAATTAAGAAAGACTAAACTTCCATGTCTGATACTATCTCTAAGACATATCTGTCCCAATCATGTAATTCTTGAAATTGGAAAAGAAAATTGGTCCCATTTAAAACAACCTGTACTTATTAATTTTTCTTTTAATTCCCTAAACTTTGATATTTTAGAATTGTTGCATGAAATCATTTTTGAATCAGTGGCAAGAAGGAAGGTGACAAAGCAAAAAGTGAGTAAAAGATGAAGTTGATAATGACTCTCTGCACGAGAAAGTCTTGCCCTTTTTTAGGGTTAGTAGATAATTTTATTGAATTTGTAATTTATTTCTTATAATTTTATTTTAAGTAATTATATTCTAAAATTTAAAATAATTTATAACTAAGTATTTATTATCAACTTGTATTAAATTTAAATAATAGGATAACTTAAATTTAGTTGGGATTTATTTTTTCACCTCTTTTATTATTTTTCATTAATAATTTGAAGAAAAAATTTAATATTTTTAATCCTTATTAATATGAAGATTTCTTTTTCTTTTCTTTTTTTTAAAAATAATAAAAATAATTTTTTATATGATAACTAAAAATTGATAGATGAATTTTGGTGAAGCAAATATAGCAATTTAGTAAAAGTAAAATGTTAATATATAATTTAATAAACATAAAATATTTTATTATTGGATTTAACATTAATTGATAATAATAATATAATTCAAATAATTTTAAAATTTTTATATAAAAATAAAATTATGAAGATTAAATTATAAATTTAGTGAAACAATGGGATTAAAAACTCTATTATCCCCTTTTTGCGTATAATATAAGAAATGAAATCCACTTTTCTTGAAAATTAAAAAAAGCTAGACTTTCGTGTCTAGTGCTTTCTTAAGGGCATATCTGCCTACATCCTCTAATGGTTGAAATTTGACCTTGCGGGATAAAGTAACATGTACTCATTAAATTTTCCTTTAAGTCCTTGAACTTTGGCATTTTAGATTTGTTGCACAAAATTATTTTTGAGCTAAAGGTAATGAGGAAGATGACAAAGCAAACAGTGAGGAAAACACAAAGGTACCATGAGAGACATCTTATAATAGAGGGTTAAGTAAGAAAACACCAAAAAGAAATTGAGTTTTGTAATCCGTTGCTAATGTTAGCATCAATAGCATCAATAGAGAAAAAGATTTATCCAAAATAATCAATACTGAAGGCTGCATCTATTGTTGAATCAACAAATAAAAGGCTGAAATTGTTGGAAGAAGGGAAGGAGGAGAAGGAGAAAGTGGGAGGAGGTGGTGGCAGTAGTTTCAAATACTATTGTAGAGAATGAGGGCCTTGCTACTTCAAAAAAATAGAAGTGAGGATTCCAGAAATTTACTACACTTCTTTTTAGGAGTATTACGATATAGTTATGGAGAAAAGCTTGGTAACTTTTTTAGAAAAATTATTTTTCATAAAAATTTATTAATGTCATATTGATTCTCTATTTGTTTGTTGCTATATATTACTAAATCCTATTTAAATATGTAATGTTTGTCCAAAATGTTTTGCTTATTGTCCCAATATGTAGTGGGTTGAAAATGAGAAGATAAAATCTCATCTAAAAGCGCCCTGTCTCATGTTATCCAAAATGCATTTAAGTTATACATTTTTGTCAACTCCATTTTTATGGAATTTGGACAGCTTGCTCTGTGTCATTTGTCTGGGCCTGCATGTCCAGGTTTTAGCAAGGGCATCGTAGTCCAAACCAATCCAAAAACATTAAAAGGATGTTTCCTTTTTTTTTTTTCTCTAAAATAACCAGCATAATTGAAATTTCTTCGTCCTCTCCTTATGATTATTCTCTCTATTTATTATTTAATCATGATTTATCTCTCATTAAAAGCCTTCGACGTCCATTCTCTCTCAAGAAAATTAATTATTAATAAAAAAAGTCTTTCTAAATGTAAAATCGATTCACACATTTAATCTATTAATAATTAATTATTCCATCCTTATGTCAAACAAGTCCTTAACTCACATTCAAAATATTATATTTTTAATAGAATATGTAAGATTCATGGTGAAATCCAATTTTTTTAAAGGATGTAAGAATAAAAATGGGAAATAGAATGTGAAAATAACAAAGTTGCTTTTTTTTTTTTAAGGAAAATTTTCATCACTAACTTGTTGCAATCCATCTTTAATATTCTGCATCTTTACTTTAAATCTCTTTTAGTTGTCAAATCCTTGTTACTATCGGTCTTCTTTATAAAATGATTGGGCGACTTAAGTTGTTGTGCCTTACTAACAAAATCAAGTTGTGACTAGAAAAGAGTTACAAAAAACACAACAAGTAAACACATTTCTTAACCCTTCATGGATAAAGAAATATTTTAATTCGTTCATCACTTTTTCTATATTTAATATGATAACACTTTAAATAAGTGAAAATGATAAAGCCATAGATATACTTATCTAGTAATTTTAGGTATAAACTAAGTGATTTTTTGACAAGCAATTTCTACTTAAGAATATATCTTTAAGAAAGTTCGACATGGCACCTGGCGGAACTCTTCCCTTAATAGACGAGAGAAAGTCGGCAAAGTGGGGCTCTTCACTACCAGCATGTTGAGGTACCTGTATGTGGGGCCTCAATGGTATCTGATAGGTAACCATGGTGGCCCGACCACTAGCCAGTGGCTATTCGGCCCTGGGTGGTACCCAAGCCATGGGCCATGAAAGGGTCCCCCAACTTGATATCAGAGCCTTGTGAGGAAGTGCTAGGTGCCTGATTAGGTGTCTGCTGGAGTTACTATAGAGGAGTCAATGGTTACCTGGAGGGGTAGTCACTAATTGTTGTGGTAGAGGCCAACCCTTAATAGTAGTTACTTTGGTGGAAGCTTTCCTTCTTAAGGTTTTATTTTTTGATAACTTGGAGAGAGCACCTGTGTAGTTTAGCTATGTCAACTGCGTTGTGAGAAACCACGTTAGAGGCCGTTTAGAAGCCCAGGGAGAGGCATGTGTTAAGCCGTTCTAGTGGTAATTTTTGCCGTAGTGGTGTCATCATCCTCTGTACCTTCAGATACCAAAACCTGACGTCATTAAGCCAAAATCATTGTAGTTATTATTGAGTTAAGCCAAAAACCCAATAACTAGTGACAACTTAAGGATAACTAAAGATAAATCTAGAGTAATAATGGCACACTTAATTAGAAAACTGTCTACCAAACACAAGGAACTAATATCTAGAGGTCAAATGTCTAGCTTCGAAACCCCTAGTGTTGAATAACAAAATTAAGACATAATTAATAGTCAAGAATTAGTAATTTCAAAGATAGAGCAAGATCTTCAAAATTGGAACATACCCAAAGTACCCGTTAGTCAAATTTATCAAAAATCAACCTTTGATTTCTTAAATACTTATATGATGGCAACATGTGAACATGAAATCTATGTTAGTAAAACATATGAATCTTTATGAATATTCTCAAAACCTATGATAGATTATCATAGAAAGAAAAAACATAATTATCTTCATGTGGGATTGGTTCAAGTAGCTACAAAACCTCTCCACAGATTAGGGATAGATATACCTATCCTTATAATCTTAAGAGATACAAGAGCAATAATCTTCAAAAATTCAATATTAGCCTGTCTTCAATCAAATCTTTGTAATGATCCAGTTTATTTTAACTGCTTTCCAAATTACACAGTAAGTAAGAAAGATCCAAAAATTGAAAACTTTTTAAGTTTAATTATCAAAACAAAAGAAGATTTATGGGTAGATGGAACAAGACATGTAGACGTGATATTTAGAATTCAATACAAAGCCCTTAGAACTAATCTTGATAATAAAGCTTTGAAAACTTCACCAATAGGAGAAACAGTCCTTATAAAAGCCAACACCAAAAGATCTTCAATAAAGACCCTAAAATGCCTAAAACATGATGAAATTTAATTCATAGAAGAATGGAATTTACCAGAACTTATGCCTCAAAAGATCGAAGAAAGTTCAACGATTAACCAAGTGATAGAAAATCCTTCAGGAGATGTATCATTAAGATTCAATAGAGTTCCTCGGTTAAGTTCATATTCAAGATGTTTAAGTTCTTCTGACTTTGCCCCTAGAAGTTCAGTAGATTCAATAGATTTAAGTTCAAGAAAAAGTTTAAGTGAAGAATTAGATGAAAAATTAGCAAAACTTCAAGGAATAAATTATCATAAAAGTGTTCTAGAATTTCATTATAAGGTAGATTATCCTTCAACATAAGAACCTATCTCTCTAACATATTCAGAAATGAAAAGCCAACTCAATATGATTAAAAAGTTTGATGTAAACAATAAAAGACTTCAAGACCATTATTTTGCCCTAAAAAACAAAGAAAAACATGAATGGTATTTGTCAAAATTCCCCCTTGAAACTAGAAAACAAATTAGGGAACTTTATCTCAAAACATTAAAGGAAAAACATCAATACATTTACCTTTTTAATTGGTTAGAAAAATATTGCAAAAATAGAAAAATTGAGTATCCTTTCAAGAAAAATTTAGATTAACTTCAGCCAAAACATCAAAAAGATGAAGATAAGAGTCAAGTAGATCTCTAACAAAAAGAAAACATATGTCAACCTAGCCTAGAACCAAAAGTAGAAGCTAAAGAAAACAATAATGAACCAAATACCAATAATTCAAACAAGGAGACAAAAATCTTGTCACCTTTATCAAAAGAAAAAGATGACATAACTCCAAAACTAACTAGTTGTCCCCTAGAACCTAAGGATAAGACAACTAAAAATCAAGAAATCAAAAAAGAAGATGAGAACGTTATCAGAAAAACTCCAAAATTAAATGTTCTTTCAAAAGATTTAAAACCTTTGATAGATATTATAGACAAAATTACCGATGAAGAAATCAAGAAAGAATATTTCTTAAAACTCAAAGATGTAATCGACCAAGATAATAATAAACCTGAAGTAAAACCTTATAGTTTACAAGAAATATTTGATAGAATAAAGAACTCTAATGACAAGATTACTATTTAAGATCTTCAAGGAGAAATCAATAACATCAAAAAAGAAATAAAAGAATTAAAAGAAGAAAAATGCCAAAACAAGGTTAGAAATGATAAAATTATCTTTAGAAAATAAAGAAACCTCAGAACCAGATCAAAATGATGAATTCTATCAACAAAATTCTGAAGAAAAATAGCAAGAAGACTCTTACTTATGTGCTCTTCAAAGAATTCAATTTCATAGATGGATTTGGAAAATTAATTTAGTTATCAATAATGAATTTCATCAAACTTTTAATGTCTTAATAGATTCAGGAGCAGATTTAAACTGTATTCAAGAAGGCTTAGTACTAACCAAGTATTATCAAAAAATAAAAGAATCTTTAAAAGATGCTAGTGGTGCTGATATGAAAATAAATTATAAATTAGAAAATGTTTGTATTTGCAACAAAGGAATCTGTTTCAAAAATACTCTCATCCTAATAAAAAATTTAAATGAATAAATAATTTTAGGAGCCCCCTTCTTAACTTAGACTTATCCTTTCAAAGTAACCCATGAAGGAATACATCCTTTAAGATTTCCAAATATAACATTTAGATTTTCAAAACCCCCTATTCCAAAAGACATTAATGTAATTCAAGAAAAAGTAATATATACTATAAATATGCTTAGATAAAAGGAAAAATTCATATACGACCTTCCAGATGAAGTTTATCATCTAAGAATAGAAAGGAGACTAAGGGACCCTCAACTTCAAAAGAAAATAAAAGAAATTAAAAATCTTTTTGAAAAGGAAGTTTGTGATGAACTTCCTAATGCTTTTTCGAATAGAAAACAACATATGATTTCTTTACCTTATGAAAAAGACTTTGATGAAAGAAACATTCCAACAAAAGCACAACCTATTCAAATGAAAGAAGAACTATTAAATTATTGCAAAAAAGAAATTCAAGATTTATTGGATAAAAAATTAATTAGGCCAAGTAAATCTTGCTAGAGTTGTTCGATCTTTTATGTTCAAAATCAAGCAGAAATAGAAAGAGAAGCTCCAAGATTAGTAATAAATTATAAACCCTTCAACAAAGTTCTTCAATGGATGAGGTATCCTATACCTAATAAAAATGATTTGTTAGGAAGATTACATAGTGCTCCAATATTTTCAAAATTTGACATGAAATCAGGATTTTGCCAAGTTCAAATTAAAGAAGAAGATAAGTATAAAACTACTTTTACAATGCCCTTTGGTCATTACGAATGAAACATAATGCCCTTCGGACTCAAAAATGCCCCTTCAGAATTTCAAAATATGATGAATGATATATTAAATCTTTATACTCACTTTTCAATAGTTTACATTGATGATGTCTTAATATTTTCCAATTCAATAGAACAACACTTCAAACATCTAAGAATA
>JANHAO010022138.1:0-12295 GCA_026873985.1 Saraca asoca
GTGTGGTGAAAACTCAATCCTAGGCTTTTAGAATTGCACTTTGCTTATTATTTACTTGCTGCTATTTCATTAAGTTTCTTTATTAGTTTTGATATTCTTCTTTGATTTAGTCAACTTACATTACGAACTCTGGTAACTGATAACAAGATCCCTGTGGGATTCGACTCGTATTCGTCGGAATCTACTATAACTACACCGTGCGCTTGCGGAAAACAACACATCAATTACCAACTTGTTTGTTTAGAAAAATAAAATTTGGACATGTGATATGGACTTGGTGGCCAAATCTTGCATGCCTAAAAAAGAGTGTGATCTTAGCATGGTAAAGTGTATCCTAGTTCTATTATGATTATTGGGATTGGTTGACATGATATAGGCCAAATGGGTGTTGTATGGATTATTCAATTATGCTCATTTCAAATGTTGCTAATTGTGATTCTATGTGTTTTGAAAGCTGTATGAGTAAGGTGATAACCCATGAAAGGCGGGCACAAAAGATGAGGTATTGTTTTTCATGTGCACCATGTTATATGATTGAAATTGTGATCCAATGAGCAATATGGCCTAAGGCCAAGTGATTCCTAATGAGAAGTGAAATGTGAAAGTGATATGAAAAGGCCATATGGTATGGCATGTGAAATGGGGGGAATATTTAAATTGCATGTGAACATCTGCACTATATAAATTTGAGGAGAGATGGAAAAGGTTGGCCCTAGGGCAATAAAGGGAGAGAGACTAAGAATGCTGGACTGAAAGTAATGAGGTAGAAAACTATATGATTATGAATGTGCTTGTGATTGTGATTATTTATGTCACATTTATTTATACTCCTCTTCTTTTATATAGTATTATATATGCTTGTTATTGATTGTTTGTCTTGCATGCAAACATGATCTTGAAATATTGCCAATATCCTATGATTGCAATTATATATGATGCAAAGTGTAAAGTCATTTTGTATGCCTTGCTAATTAGATTTATGAATGAATCCACACACAAAATGACATAAGAACATTAATGTGAAAGGAAACTTAAGAAATGGTATGAATTAGACAATATTGCATAAAGACACTATTGAATTCATAAATCATTTAAATAAAAATGGTAAAGTACCACATAATACTGAAATCCTCGTAATGGATATTTTAGTAAGTGGAAAAATGACTTAAGTCCCTTAGAGGATTGAAATTAGGTAAAACACTTAAGATGACTAAGGTATAAGAGCAGTTTATATGAAGTGCTCTTCACTAAGTCTATATGACTTACCCCTTAATTGTTTTGTTTTTAGGTATGAGTCCTATCTTACATTCTCAAAGATGCCATTATATTAGAATACTTTGGAAACCACTATGGGCCATTTACAGGGGGCTATATGAATTTACTTCCATTTTGTATTTTTTATTGACCTATGTGGAAGTCAAGTTGTATGTGACACTGATTATGAGTTTGTCCAATAATAGGTCTTCTATTGCATCCAAGGAGTGCCTTAACAAAGTATGCTAGGAGCATTAGTTACTTGTTTTCTTATTTAAAGCTTTGTAAACCTTTATCAAATTTTGTATTGGCTTAAAATAATTATATTATAGTCATGTATGAAACTTCATTTCCATTTTAAAAAAATTATGTAAATTCAACACCATACTTTGAGAGTCATTAGGATTAAGGAGTGCATTGTTACAACAACCCTCAAAAGAGATTGCAAAAAATCAAATTAGACTCAAAGCTTCCATTGATTGCATTAGATGGTTGATATTTCAAACTTGTGCACCTAGAGGTTATGATAAATCTACAAGTTCAAAAAATAAAGGAAATTTCATTGAGAAGATAAAATTGCTAAGATCATACAAAGAAAAAGTTAGCACTCTTGTACTAAAAAATACTACTCAAATTACTAAGTATACATCTAGATATATTTAAAAGGAAATTTTGCATATTCTTGCAAGTAAGTGAGAAATTCAATAAGAAAAGTTATAGGAAATGCTAAATTTTGCATTATTATTGCTGATTGTTGAGATGAGTCTATAATGGAGCAAATGGCTATTGTTTTGAGATTTGTTGATAAGGATGGGTCTGTTCAAGAGCCTTTCTTTGATCTTGTATATGTCAGTGATACTAGTGCATTGACTTTGAAAAGTGGATTGGTGTTTGTTCTTTCTTGCATGATCTCTAAGTTAAGTGTATTTGAGGTCAAAGGTATGATGGTGCTAGCAATATGAGTGGTGAATGGAATGGTTTACAAGCTTTATTTCTTAATTATTAACCATATGCATATTATGTACATTATTTTGCTTATAGGTTGCAATTGGCATTAGTTGCAGCATCAAGGGAAGTAATACATGTTCATGAGTGTTTTTACACAATTGACTTCTACTGTTAACATTATTAGTGCTTCTTGCTAAAAGCATGACTAGTTACAAGTAGCTTAAGCAACTGAAATTGGAAATATGACTGCCATTGATGAACTTGAAATAGGTAAAGTGGCCAATCAAATTGGGACTCTACAAAGAGAAAGTGATACTCAATGGAGATCTCACTTTCATTCAATTTGCAATTTAATAAAAAATATTCAAGGTAACATTTAGTGTTATCATTAACATTATTGATGAAGTGGCCATTTATTCACAAAGAGGCGATGCTTATGTTATTGTTAAAATATTAGCATCATTTGAATTTGTTTCCATCCTATATTTGATGAAAGAAATAATGGGAATTACTAATGTTCTTTGTCAAGAATTCTAGAGTCACTTTTAGATATCTTAAATGTTGTTCATCTTCTTTCTCCTATGAAATCACTTTTCCAAAAGTTGAGAGATGATGGATGGTTTGATTTGCTTGAGAATGTTAAAAAGTCTTGCAAAAAACAAGAAATTGAGATTGTTGATATGAGTAGTTAGTATAAAATTGGAAGAGGTTACTCCCATTAACCAAATGTAACTATGGAGCATCACTATCAAGTTGAGATCTTCATTGCTGCAATAGACTCTCAGTTATAAGAGCTAAATTGTAAATCTAATGAGTAATCTATAGAGCTTTTGGTTTTAAACTCCATTGATGAGTGCAATATTTTATGTATTTTTCTTTTAGATTTAATCTTTTGTCAAGTTTATATGCCAAATAGAGTTACTTATGTTCAATTTTATAATGTGGGCAAATTAGAACAATGAAAGGATTCGTTTGGATTAAGATAGGATGATTTGACATTGTTTCAAACTTTTGGTTATATCCAGAGTTCTGGACCTTTGTTTAGATTAATGAATTTAGGAAAAAAAGATAAAGATTATTCTAATTTCTAGGCAATTCTTGGCTAAGTAATAAAAAAAAGAGATAGTATTTAGGTAGTGATAGCCATTTTGTGAATTGAATATATGAATCTCTCTTACATTGAAGTTGCCCTAATAGAAGTCTTCTTCATAATGTAAATTTTATTTTATTTAATATCTTGAATTTAGATAGAAAGCCCCATTCTATTTAAGTCTGAAGTTTTTGGTAGATTAAAACCATAAATTAATCAACCAATATTTAGGGTTTGGCTTGGACTCATGATACTACAAATTTAGGGGGTTCAATAAATTAATTCTAGTGGATTTGATAAATATTAAAATTTTAGCATTATTGCTAGGGATTGATTTCATTAATTTTTGTATTTTAATATGATTAAGATTTAGGTTTTTGAAATTGAATAGCTTCTGGTGTTTTCACCCCTATTTTGTTGTATTTTGTAATCTTTTAAGTGTGTTCGATAGAATTCAATGGCAGAATTTTTGGTGCAATCCAGGAATGAAACTTTGCATTGTTGAAGAAATTAGTATGCTAACCAAGATCTATGCTTTACCATGGTCCCCAATATCTTTTGGCCAAATTCTATCTTTTGTTAGGGTTTTTGAAAATTTTTAGTATTTCTTTCATTAATTTTTTTATTTTTATTATTTTGTTTTACATGTTTCTTTTTATTTTATGGTTTTTCTATGTATAACTTGATCCTTTCATGATTATAAGTTGAAATTTAATCTAAAAATTGAGAAAACCTTACAAAAATTGAGAATAGAAGCTTGAAATACCTCTATTATTGGGTTGCTTCTTGAAGACCTGAACAAACAAGAATTCCATCAAAAAATATAAACATAGCCATTGATCTAGTCTCCAACAACCTATCCAGTGATCTAAATTTGGAAGACATGGATGTGAACCACAAAATTTTGAAAGAGTTGGATACTTCAGGCGTGAATCAACAATCCTTATTCATTAAGTACCTTGATCTTAATGCTACCTTTGAACTAAAATTTGGACTGATATACTTGTTGCCTACCTTTTCTTGGTCTTGTTGGTGAAGATGCAAACAAACACTTGATGGAATTCCTTCTAGTATGTTCCACCATAAAGCCACAAGACATCTTAAAAGAGTAAATCAAGCCACGAAACTTTCCTTTCTCATAGGTAGATTCAACTAGGGACTGGTTATACTACCTTCCATCATGTTCCACCATTTCAAGGCATGAGATGAAGAGACTCTTCCTAAAAAAAGTTTTCCTACTTCTTGAGTTTCAAAGATGAGAAAAGAGATATGTGGCATCTGATAGTATAAGGAAAAACACAATATGAGTGCTAGGAACCTTCAAGAAACATTGTGCTAGCTGCTTACACCACCAAATAAGTAACTACCTCCTGATCTAATACTACTATGATGAATTGCTACCAATGGAAAGGAGTATGATAGATGTTGCAAGTGGAGGAGCATTGGTTAATAAAACCCAAGAGTCCATGGTAGTGAACTCACAACAATTTGGAACTAGAATGGACCATACACTGAAGAAGGTTAATTAGGTGAACACATCGAGAATTGAGTGTCAACTATTTCATTTAACCTCTCTAGTTTGCCAATTGGCTGTAGGATAGATGCAAGTGGCCAAGGTGTGTAGAATCTATTCACTGTCTGGACATAATACTAATGTCTGTCCAACATTACAAGATGAAGTACCAATCCAGTAAGCTTATGCAATAAGAGGAATTCCAAGGCAATCCTAAAGGTGATATGACCCATACTCCAATTCATATGACCCTAGCTAGTAAGATCATCCAAAACTAAGTTATGAAAACTAAGTTGGTCAAGGTTATTATTAGCCTCTACTCCAAGTTGTTAGAATTTTCTCTAATTATGGACCTAATATACTTTAGAATTAAATAAATGTAAAAGTATTTGCCCATATTTATGGCATTAGTTATGTTATAACATATAATGGCACTTAGGCCCAAATAGTCAACTAGGTTATTATGATGATGGGTTGGATACTCAGATAATATATTTTTATTGATAGGTCCTCTTAAAACCCTGAGTTATTCTACATTCCATCCCATCAGAGTATAGTGTGTTTTGTCTTTCCTAATATTTCATAGTGACAACCAGGATTTTCTTAGGAAAAGAGATATTGTCATAGGAGAATTCTCATATTGAAAAGTGAACCCACAAGGAAGAAGATCAGATCAAAACAAAGGTGCATTTAGAATCAAACACAATGGATCAAATGATGAATTTAGGTAATTTTATCCTAAATTCTATTTTCCTATTCACTTTTCATTTATGTCATGATAACATGATTTGAAATGAGCTAAATTTCTATAAAATTTTTAACCATTGGTATCAAAGTCAACAAATCATGTTACATGGCTAATGTTATGTGAATTGATCATAAAATAATTTGATCTATGTTATATTGTTGATTAGCAATTGATTTATTTCTAAAAATTAAAATACTATGATTATTTAAATTAATTCATAGCTTTATATAGAAAAATTATTAAAATTTTTGTATGGATATAGTTATATGTATTATTGTAAAATTGTTACACAATTTAATTTCAACAATGTTATAGGCATTTTCTGGTTCTGCGAAATGGGGTAGCAAAGGCCCAACAATAGATCAGTTCAAGTGAGAAAAGAGCTAAACTTGCTAGATTGTCAGCTACATGAACAACAGAATGAGGCGAAAGCCCCAGCTCACTAAAGGGATGAGTCCCAGCTCACATAGCCAGTAACTCACTATACGCGAGCTTACATTGCCAAAAGCAAGCTTGCGAAGTTCATCCTTGCTAATTGAAGGTGACCCAGTGCAAAGACATAGCGTCATGCCTAGCAATGAGCTTGCCAAGGGTAAACCTAAAACAACGACCCTCTTAGACTTGGTTCGTAGGGCCAGTTTGTAGGAAGCAGTGCATAGGGCCCACCCGTAAAAAGTAGAACTTCAGAAGTCAGTCAGCAACCTACAAAAGCCATTTTCTAGTAGTCTAGGTTGTCTTGTACATTTATTTTGATGTAATAGAAACATAAATTATGTAATTACAATTATAACATCCCCAGCCTCTATAAATAAAAGGAGGGAGATCATTGTAAAACAGGTTGAACCTACATACAGAAACTCTATAAAATTTTCTCTAGATTAATAAAAGCTACCATGGGTATAGGGACCGATGCTTCCTGATTTTAGCCGAACCATGTTACAAATTCCTTTATGTGGTTGCTGTTCTTCCTCTCCATTTCCTTATTTCCTTGCTTACTCAATTGGAAAACAATTTGAGTCCGAAAGAACTTCTTAGGTTAACTAGATTTTGGTTGAACTAAAATCCACTGTCAACATTTTGGCATCGTCTATCGGGACTCATCTGTTTTGGTTGATTTTAGTGTTCTGTTTGATTCCTGTGTAGCCAAAATGGTCAAAGGAAGGACCACCAGAGCTTCAAATGCATTAATTGATTGACAGGAAGGTTATGTGTCTACAACAGACTCCTCCATTGCTCCTGTCATGGGTGTCATTGCTGGCTTGCCCTAGCCAGCTCTTTTCAACCTACTATTATTGTTAACGGCATTGGTGAAGCACAAACCTAGCTTCAACATCAAGAAAGACTAAAAAATATGATGCGAGAATTGACTAAAGTAGTCATTGTGCTAACACAAGCGTAAGCCCAGGGTGTGCAAAGGCAGCTTAAAGCTACTACACCTAGAAATGTTCACCCACAGCAACAAGCTGGATATTTGAGCAGAGCCAATTAGGAGGTTCCTTCATGTCATTGCTTGTAAGAACAACCCCCAGGCCCCTGTCTTTGTGACTAAGAAAGTTTTTGGCCAGTGATCTGGGTGTAAGACCCACTATTGGAAGAGTTGTATCAAAAGATGAACCAGTTGGAGGAACATCTTCAAGCTCTGAATAATCAAGCTCACCTTGAGGAGAGGTCATCATTCTCCAAAGACATTGAAGCGTGACCCCTCCCTCACAAACTTAAAGTCCCCACGATTCCACTGTACAATGCAAACACTAATCCTTATGACTATCTAGACGCATTCAATGTTCAAATGGATCTACAAATGGTTGATCCTTTTGTTAAATGCCAGGTTTTCCCTAATACACTAGGGGTGTACCATGGGCGTGGTGTAGAAGCCTTCCAGCTCGCTCCATATATAGTTAGGAAGAATACTAACAAAAGTTCATTGGTTAGTATAGGGCATTGAAAAGGAAGCTCGTGCCCCTACCACCTCACAATGATCTTCTAGTGAAAGCATGAATTGTTGAAGGATTACATCACCAGATTTAGATTTGAAGCCAATTCAGTAGACAATCCCTCAGAGGAAACCATTTTGGCACTGATTTCTATAGGACTCCACAAAGATAGAAAACTATATAAAAGCTTGTACAAGTATAAGGTAAGAGATCTAACTAAATTTTTTGAATAAGTTACCAAGCAGATTAGGTGGGAAACTTTTGGCACAAAGGAGTTAAAGGAGTCCAAGCCAGAGGACACGGTCAACAACTTAACTCAAAGTAAGAAAAGGAGTAATGAGAGTTAGAAAATTGACCCCAATAACTAGCTCATGAAGAAAGTGATAGCTAAGTGTCCTTAGCTTCCAGGTCGTCATGATCTTTATAACATCCTATTGGACACTTTGGATAGGATATTTATAACAGAAAAGGGTAGAGAAGACTTCAGGACTCTTATTTCCTTGAGGACTCCTTATGGAAATAGAAACATGAACAAATTTTGCACTTACCATGACGAAGTTGGGCATAACACTTTGGATTGTTAGGCCCTTAGAGATGCAATTGAAGATCTGATCAAGAGGGGCCATCTAAAAGAGTACATCTGTAACCCGTGAGACAGCAGCCTTCTTGGCCTCAGCAGGATTTTGATCAAGGGCAAACAACTATAGTGAGAACTATATTTTAATATTGTAATGATGCAGGTAGGAAAAGCTCAAATTTTTATACATGAATAGCCTTTGAATGGATCCTCAGCAAAATGTTAGTTTGGAAGCTAGTCCCCGAGGTGCGAGCTCACCTATTTCAACTTGTGACTATATCCTTATAAGTTTCAGGATAAATTGCGATCGCATTAGAATGACCTACTTTTTAGCACCATCCTAATGCAACCTAGCATGCATATGACCAATTTTTTTAGGCATCATATACATGCTGCCTCGTCATGCACTTGATTAACTTTCTTAGGCACTATGTGCATGTAACCTTATCATGCATACAACTAACTTTTTAGGCATTGTATGTATGCAACTTCCTACTCATGAATATGACTAACTTTCTTAGGCACCATATGCATGCTACCTTGTCATGCACATGACCAACTTTCTCAGGCACCATGTGCATATGACCTTATCATGCATACAACCAACTTTCTTAGGCATCGTATGCATGTGACTTCCTACTCGTGCATATGACTAACTTTCTTAGGCATCATATGCATGCTATCTCATTATGCACATGACCAATTTTCTTAGGCACCATGTGCATGTGACTTCATCATGCATATGACTAACTTTCTCAAGAACCATGTGCATGTGACCTCATCATGCATATGACTAACTTTCTTAGGCATCGTATGCATGCGACTCCCTACTTGTTCATATGACCAACTTTCTCAGGCACCATATGCTTACTACTTCATCATGCACATGACCAACTTTCTCAGGAACCGTGTGCATGCGACTTCACCATGCATATGACTAACTTTCTTAGGCACCATATGCATGCGGCCTCCTACTCATGCATATGACCAACTTCCTCAAGCACTGTATGCACATTGCATGGCTAACATGACCAACTTGCTAAGTACCATGTGTTCATGATCTAATGCTCGTAGCTCTCATACGACTAAATAATTCCCAACTCACATGCGACTTCTCACTAGGTGTAGCTCTCATGCGACCTACTTATGAACTATTAATTGACAACTAAGGCACCTTGATGCCCAGTTCATTGCTCACCAAGAAGCATGGCTGATTGGTTATTCAAGTATCTCATTTTACTATGATTTATAGAAATTCATACTATTATCAATGATGTGTAGAATATTCAAACACAATACAACATGCAAGAATCATGAGGAAAATTTCATTCATTTAAAGCCTCATTCAAAAAGGGAAATTTATATCATCAAGATTCAAAATACAAATCAAAACAAAAGTAACCTATGATTATTATATTTTGGAAAGAAAACTGGCTTCATGGAGATGAACTCCAACTAGTATCAATAGGAGGAATGACAGGCGTGCTTGTTCCTTAATCTTCTTGTAGCCGCCCTCCTTGGTTTAGAGCTCCTTTCTAGCTCTTTGTCTGGCACTAAAAATTTAAAAAGAGCCTATGGATATGGCCATAAAGGCAAAACCCCATGGCATCACTGTGAGGAAATAATCCAAAATCTATATAAGATCCTCTTAATCCTTGAAGAAGGATTGCCTATAAAGATTTCCTATGCAACAAATCATACATGTCTCACGGAAAGGCTCATCATTGGAAATATAGGGGGCTTATCTAAGGCACCCATCAGTTGACTCAATGGAGAAGGAAGAGGAACTTCCCATGCTATAAATAGACCGATTTGGTCTCACTGAAGGGTCTCAGAGAATTCCTAACCACTTTTATTAAATGCCTTGGAAGAAAATGAGGCAAACTTATTCGTGGCAGTGAGACACGTATAGCATGAGGTATGGCCTGTATTAGATGAAACAACAAGTTGATAGGAGACTTTGATTATGCAAAAATCTGTGAAGGAAAGCCCTTGGCCAACCCTAGCTCACAAAGCAATCTGAGAGTTAGGGGGCTTATGTTATAGGCATTTTTCGATTCTATGAAATGGGTTGGCAAAGGCCCGGTGGCAGATCAGCCTAAGTAAGAAAAGAGCTAAGTTTGCTAGATTGTCAGTTACATGAATAACAGAATGAGACAAAAGCCTTAGCTCATTAAAGGGATGAGCCTTGGCTCACATAGTCAGCAACTCACTATACACGAGCTCGTATTACCAAAGGTGAGCTCACAAAGTTTATCCTCACTGACTAAAGGTCAGCATTGACCTAGCGCACAGACATAGCATCATGCCCAGCAACAATCTCGCCAAGGATAAACCTATAATGACCTTCTCAGACTTAGTTCATAGGGCTAGTCTACAGAAAGTAGTGCATAGGCCCCACTTATAGAAAGTAGAACTTCAGAAGTTAGCCAACAGCCTACAGAAGCCATTTTGCAGTAGTCTAGACTATCTTGCACATTTATTTTAATGTAACAGAAATAAAAATTATATAATTACAATTGTAACTTCCCTAGCCTCTATAAATAAGAGGAGGGAGATCATTATAAAATGGGTTGAACTTGCATACATAAACTCTATAAAATTTTCTCTAGATTAATGAAAGCTACCATGGACGTAGAAACTGGTGTTGCCTAATTTTGGTCAAACCACATTAAAAATTCCTCTGTGTGGTTACTATTATTCTTTTCCATCTCCTTATTTCCTTGTTTGCTTAACCAAAAAATAGTTTGAGTCTAAAAGAACTTTTCAGGTTGGCTGGATTTTGGTTGAAACAAAATCCACTGTCAACAAACAATTGCTTTAGATTTAACATTTTAAATTGAAAATGAAATTGAAATTATGCGGCCATTTGATAATGAATTTTTAATCTATCAAAATTTGGCCAATTTTCTATATGATTGTTTAAATTGATTGATGTTATTGGTTTAGAATATTTACATGAATGTAAGCCCTGAATCAATTTAAGAAAAACCAAACATTAATTAAGAAACTTTGAAATTGTAAGATTTGGCTTGGCTAAAGTGGGTTTGGCTTAAAATTACTTGTTTTAATCATATTTTCTAAAATTGATTAAGGGGATTAACTGAGAATATTGAAATGAACAAAAATCCTCAACCAATTTTGTATGAAACCAAACCAAATTAGTTATTGGGTGAATTTTTGAACTGAAAATAAACCTAGCTAATTCAACTTTACTCATATTGGAACTACTTGATTTTATCATTGAAAGTGGAAATTGATTTGGGGGGTTTGATTTAGAATTTTATGGTTTTTTGAAACCTAAGCAACAATTTTACAAGATCTTATTGAAATGATTAAAATTTTGAAGCTAAAAACCTTGGTTTTACCTATTGAAGTTTGAATTGAAATTGTTGATTTCTTTCTTGAAATTTTCTGAAATTGAAAAAAGGTTTCATGTTAGCATTGATTGGGTATTCAAATGCATGGAAAACTTTTAAAAAAGTTATGGTCGAATTATGAGATTACAAACCAGATCAAAAGGTCTTGTTTTAGATAAGCGGGTTTACTAATTTGGGCAAGGAAGATGTAAATGCGTTTGGCAATGCAAACCTGTTCTCATAGTTTGATAGCTCTATTGTCGGAATGCTAGGCACTTCAACTCTTTACTCAACACTTAATTAATTAGAACCTAAGAGTAAGCTAACCAATTGGTCATACACAATCTTAGTTTCAAAAATAATGAGCAACACTCATAATTTATAGCATAATGAGGCAACCATAAGCATAAATCACATAGCATATAACAACCAAATTGCATATAAAGGCCAACAAGTAATTCACATAGAAAATCATGATGTGTTCATGCAATTCGAGCAAATACAGCCAAAAGTGGAGAAATTTCATAGGACAATATTTTAATTAAAGAGGGGCTACTTTTTTATTCACATTTAAAAGCCTTGTTATAGACTCTTAAGTGTATAAGGAAGGCTAAAGGCCACACACTTGATCCCCTAGACTAGTGCCTCAATGCATACCTCGAGTCATCAGACTGTCACTCTAAAGAGCATTCTAAGCCAAAGTCCAAATGATAGGAGTAGACATACTTTTTTTGAGTTGACATGAGGACTTTTTTCCTAGCTCAAAAGGGTTCTAATGCACCATAATATATCAACACAAAGATTAAAATCCAAGGATCATAACTATGTGCTTATCTACTCATATTAGACAAGTTACCTTAGTCAAAATTATA
>JANHAO010022139.1:0-12291 GCA_026873985.1 Saraca asoca
TCAAAACATACAAATTAATTATAATTTTAATTCACATATTTTTTACATTTTATTTTTTATTGATAAAAAATTGTATAAAAATTGAATTACTAATAATCATATTAATCAAAGGAACAAATGATAAAAAGGCTAATATAAATTAGTCGAATTACTAATAATATATAAAATGCATGTTATATACATAATATTTTATTATCTCTTCCTTTGACTAATATAATTTTCCTTGTTTTATGCGTAATATTTAATTTAAAGGATTTATTCGTAATATTACTGTTGCCCATCATCTATCTTTTATGTAGCTGGTATATTATCTACAAAGTAAGTTTCTTATCTTTATTTTGTTGTGGTTTCTTATATATACATAATATTATTTATTATGTTTATAAAAATATTATTTATTAATTATTTTTGTGATGCAGGTTGGCTGATTTTTTTTATTAAGATGTAATAATTATTTAACATTAAAGAATATTATTTAAAAAATCAGTGATTTTAGAAAATAAAGCAAAAATAAAAGTAATAAAGTAAATCAGATTAAAAATTCAGAAGTAAAATTAGGAATAATTTTTGTTTTAAAAAAAAGACGATATGTATTAATTAAAAAGTTCGATCCTAACCTTAAATAATTAGAGGACAATTTGACCTATATAAAAAATTTATAATAAATAACTTGTACCTAATTGTGAAAAATAATTATTTCATATATTTATTAAACTAAGTTAATTTTATTGCATGGTTTAAATAAATAAATAATAATTTGTTTATTTAAATTTCTTATATTAAATTCCTTCCGAATTTCTAGTTTGATGCAATTTTCTTTTTCAATACAGAAATTTCATAATAAAAAAATCACTAACTGATTAATTATTCTTCATTTAAATTAAAAAAATTACAAATTAAATCTGATTGTAAAAAGCAGAATTTCAAAAATCTAATTTGATGTTCATGGTGTAGTTTGACTATGGCCTGGTTTAGCTGGGGAAGCAATTTCCTACCCTTACAGGATATCCAATGAAAAAAATGGTTACAAACTATCACGTGTCTAGGTTATTGGTGTCCTGGATAGTAAAGTTCTACTCCTTTTTGTGATAGAAAGAATAATTAATTAATTTGACTTACACACGTAAAAATTGGCTTTTTGATGAGAATGGGGTGAAAAAAAAAAAAATCCCCAACCAAATGATGTTATTTTCAAATTTTGTACGTAGGTGGTGAAAAACATTATTGTCAACAATGTTTTCTACTCTTTTTTTTATTTTTTTTTTGGTAAACGTCGGTGCTACCAATTTATTTTTTTTAAAAAATAAAAAGTCTGAAAACGTTCGTAGCATCAACGTTTTTAACCTTTTTTTATTTTTTATTTTTTTAATAAAAAATAAAAATAAAAATAAAAAGTTTTTTTAAAAAAATTTAAAAAATAAGAAAATAAAATTAATATAAAATAATGAGATAATATATCATAATTAACAAAATATTGATTAAAATTTTAATAAAAATAATATTCTATCATTAATAAAAAAATTTAAATATTAAATTTTAAAAAAATAAATTTTTTATTTTTTTAGAAAACAGAAAAATAAAAAAATAAAAAGAAAAAAAATACTTTTTTGGGAAAACGTTTTCCCAACTTTTTCTAATTTTTTCTTTTTTTTTTAAATAAAAATTAAGAAAAGGAAAAATAAAAAGGTTTTTCAAAAAAATTTAAAAAAATTAGTATAAAATAATTAGATAATATATTATAATTAATTATATATTAATTAAAATTTTAATAAAAAATAAAATTTTATTATGGAAAAAAATTTAAATATTAAATTTTTAAAAAAATATGTAAAAATAAATAAATAAATAAATTGCTTGGAAAACGTTGGTACACTAATGCTTTTCAACTTTTTCTAATTTTTTTATTTAAAAAAAAAAGAAAAATAAAAAATAAAAACAGAACAAATAAAAAATAAAAAAAATTTATTAAAAAAATTCTAAAAATTAAAAAAAAATAAAAATTAATGTAAAATAACTAGTTAATATATCACAATTAATTATATATTAACTAAAAAATTAAAAAATAAAATAAAATTAGTGTAAAATAATTAGTTAATATGTCATAATTAATTATATATTAACTAAAATTTTAATAAAAAATAAAATTTTATCATGAATAAAAAATTTAAATATTAAATTTAAAAAAAATTTATTTTTTTGGAAAACAGAAAAATAGAAAAAATAGAAAAAATGAATTTTTTGAAAAAACGTTTCCCAACTTTTTCTATTTTTTTGTTTTTCCTTTCTTTTTTCTAATTTTTCTTTTAGAAAAATAAAAATAAAAATAAAGAAATAAAAAAGTTTTAAAAAAATAAAAAAGAAAAAAAATTAGTGTAAAATAACTAGATTAGATATCACAATTAATTAAATATTAAATAAAATTTTAATAAAAAATAAAATTTTATCATCAATAAAAAAATTTAAATGTTAAATTTTAAAAAAATTAAAATTTTCATTTTTTAGAAAGAAAAAAATAAAAAATAAAAATAAAAATAAAAAAGGAAAAAAATAATTTTTTTATTTTTTAGTTAATATATAATTAAGTATGATATATTAACTAATTATTTTATACTATTTTTATTTTTTTAGAATTTTTTGAAATTTTTTTATTATTTATTTTTCTTTTAAAAAATTAGAAAAAATTGGAAAGCATTAGTGTCCCAACGTTTTCCCAAACAATTTATTTATTTATTTTTATTTTTATATTTTCTAAAAAGTGAAAATTTTATTTTTTTTAAAATTTAATATTTAAGTTTTTTATTCATAATAAAAAAAAATTTTATATTAAAACTTTAATCAATATATAGTTAATTATGACAAATTGTCTAATTATTTTATACTAATTTTATTATTTTTTATTTTTTTAAATTTTTTTAAAAATCTTTTTCTTTTTATTTTTCCTTTTTTTAATTTTTATTTTAAAAAAATAAGAAAAAAAATTACAAAAAATTGGGAAAACGTTTTCCCAAAAAAAAATTAGGATATTACTTGTCGTCTTAAATGGGAACATGAATTTAACAAATTCACTGCCCAATATTGTTGTCACTAGAGACGTGTTCCACATTTAAGAGCAAAATCTCATGCAGAAACCTTTGAAGCTACTTTCTGTAGAAAAACCGCAACGCGCTTGTCGCTGAATTTACCTTTTTCTTATTAGCAACAATTATCATGTTAATGTTATTTTAGAAAAGAAATCCATGAAATCTTCAAAATATCTAAAAATATTCTCATGATTGTCACCTTAATTTGACCCTTCAAATTCTATTTGAAATTAAGTTTCTATTTAAAAACTTTAAGTGTGATAATTTAATATGATGAACTTTCTATATAAGTCTGTGAACCCATGATATTAAAAAAAAGGATCTACTGTCAAACTATTTTGTTATTCAAATTAATCTGTTACATAATTAACAATTTTGCTATTCTAAACTTCTTTAATTAAATAAATTTGAAATTGGTCAGATGACACCAAGGATCGAAAAATTTCTCTAGTGTTTTTCAGTTTTTTTGTTAATTTTCCCAATGTCTTTATTATTATTTTTTTGTGTGAATGCCCTTAAATTCAATTTAGTTTTTTTTTATCATTTTGTTATGCATGTGACATCGTCAAGTACATAATTGTTTAGTATATAAATTATGAGTTATAAGTCAATTTGACGTAAATAATTCTTGATAAACTATTTATTGTAACTATTTTATTAGTTGTTCTTTATTGGTTGAAAATTAATAAATTATCTGATTATATTAAAAATATTTAATAAAATTAACTATTAAATTAATTTATAAATATAAAATAACATAAAAAGATATATTAATATCGATACATAATATATGAAGTAAATTAATTTATATTTATTTTAAGATTAAAATATTAATATAATCAAGATATTTAAAATAATAATAAAATTATTCAAAATTTAATTAATTATATTTCATGATATTATATATTTATTTATTTATGTTTAATTAATGGATATAGGCCAAATATGCAATAATATGTGAGCTTTTTTTTTGTTCACTTTGGCTTTGTGAAAAAAAAAGTTGAAAATAGTATGATATTAGAAAAAAAATATTGAAAATGAGTGTTTTTAATTAATTAGGACATGATTGTTAATTAATCAAAAGAAGAGGGATAAATTGAAAAAAATAATTGAAAACTTTATTCAAATAAACTATAAACTATTTAATTAACTTCTAAAGGGAGAGTTTTTTTCTTAAAAAATTAGTACATTAAACACTTTTAAAATATGAAAGAATGGATTAACTAAGTTACAAATGAATTTTTTTAGTGTCATACACTCACTTTATTCATTTTCTCTGATTATATTTTTATTCTTTTATTTTTATAAATATACAATTATCTATGTTATTTCTCTATTTTAAGTTTAAATTAATTTCTTTTATCATAGAAAAATAAAATAAATAAATAAATATTTTTAAAAATAAAAAAATGTCGTATAATTAAACTATGTATAAGACCAATAAGCAAATGTAATTTATACTTATTTATAAAATATTATGAGTCATCTTTGTCCTAATTTTAAACTATATCGAGCATATCTTGCTAATCATAATTAGAATCCGATCAATGAATGGAAATGATGCACAAGATCTTAAGTATGGTACAAGACATTGGGCCACGTTGTTAATTAATTCATGAACCCACCAAAGTCAAAGTCAAGCTTCTAATAGTTTTATTTATCTATTAAATAATTAAGTGACTAAAAAGGTCAAGGTAATCAAACATGATATTAATGCCAGTTGTCATAAAAGTGAAATGAACATGTGGAGTGGTTGTGAGAAAAGCACTTATTAATTATGAGACATATTAGGCCAAAAAAAAACATTATTAGACACATTAATAATCAATTACTTTCACACTCTTGCTTTCCCCTTTGGTGTGTTTTATTTCATTTTGAGTATTCAAAAAGAATCTTGCTTCAAAAGGGATGACAGTATAACTTTTTAAAGTTTATATATTATAGTTTAATAATTCATATTAACCTAATTATTTTAGATTTTATTTTTTTTGAATTTGAAAAATAATAGAAATAAAGAAAAAGCAAAACATTATTTTTAAGACAATTTTTTAATTGTGAAAATCAAAATTGAGACATATGAACTAAAATGGAAAATATTTTAATTCATCTAATTTACTTAAGGAATACACATATAAAAAAAACCTTTCAACTCTAATGCGGTTAAAATTTATCTTCACCAACTTTAAAAACTTAGAATAAAAATCTCAAACTATAAAAAAAATAAAAATTAATATATATTATCTATTTAATTAATCATTTTAATTACATAATTTTTTTATGAACTTTTAAAATCAATTTCATAATAGTATTAATGCTAATTCATCATGTCATTTTTAAAAATTTAACTAATTTTTATGTTATTTAAATTGATGACTATTAACTTAAATAACATACAAATTACAATACCATATAATAACATAATTTTTATTTAAAAAATAACATGCTACTAATTTTATAGACAAGAGAGTTAATTTCAAAATTTTGAAGTAGTTTAAAATTTTAGCTTTATATTGATGGTAATAAAATTTAACCAGCTCAAAGTTAAATGAGTTTTCGTTTCAGTCAATTATTCCATGCTTTCATGATTGTTTGTTGGGTGTAATAGAACAAAAACTAGAAAAGCCAGTCAACCATCTAACTCTTTAGTCTTTCAAAAAGAGAAGGGTCCAAAAAGGCTACCAATAAAAATCCATTAGCAAAGTCACTAAAGTTTTTCTTTTTTCTTTTCACTTTTTGCTTTAAGATCCTTCTCATCAAAACCCAAATCATCAAAAGTTGGAAATACCAAAAGGTTTCTATAATCTCAGCAACTCATCCGGCTATCAAATCCATCTGCCTGTATCAAGTGGTTTTATCTTTCACATATTCAGATTCTCTTCTTTTTGGTTGTTGCTTCCTACCCTTTTTTTCAAAATTTGGCTTTCTCTCTGCTGTTTGTTTGTTTGATTTTCTTGGGAAAGCTTGGCCCAAAATCTGGGTTCTAGAGGTTCTTTTTGTTGATGGGTGCTTGCTGGAGCAACCGGATTAAAGCTGTGAGTCCTTCAAACACAGGTATTTGCATGCCCTTCTTTATGCTTCTGCTTGATATTCATATTCATTTTATTTTCTTGAAATACTTGAATTAGCTAATTTTCCGAGAAGATTTTGGTTTGTTGGGCTGGAAATGAACATGGTTGATTGCTATAGCCATAAAGCTTATATTTTTGGGAAGTCCTATACATGAATCATAACCTGCATAACATCAACATCCTTGAGATCCTTGCACCTTTAGGCTGCTATTTCCTTTCTGATATGGAGATCTGTGATTCATGCAAAAAAGTTTGATCTGGGAAACCCATTGGGTTTGCACACTTTAGATTTGGGCCTCAATATAAATTAGGGTACACACTTTATTTCCAGTAAGATTATGTAGTCTCTCGAAAAAATTTGCAAATTTAGCCTGAGGGACAACTAGTTGCTGAGAGCTGACAACAAAATGTAATTTGGGGTAAATTTGATATAAGGATGATCGCTGTGTAAATTTTGTTTGATTTAATGCTGATGATGGTAAATAAATATTTTGTAAACTTGTCTGTCTCGTTTTGCAGGTTTTACTTCCAGAAGCACGAGCAGAGATGGGTATGACATCAGCTCTAATAGCAGGAATTCATCAGCGTCCATACCCTTGACTCCAAAGAGTGAGGGTGAGATTTTACAATCTTCCAATTTGAAGGGTTTTAGCTTCAGTGAGCTTAAAGCAGCCACAAGAAATTTCCGCCCGGATAGTGTCTTAGGAGAGGGTGGGTTTGGCTCAGTTTTCAAGGGGTGGATCGATGAACATTTACTCACCGCTACCAAGCCAGGAATAGGCATGGTTATTGCCGTGAAGAGGCTTAAGCAAGATGGTTTCCAGGGTCACAAGGAATGGCTGGTGAGTTTCATTTCTTTACTGGACACTGGTTCAGTTTCCCCATGATTATTATTCTGCCATAAAGTCATTTTGTTGCATATTTATGAAAAGCAATCACAAGTTATATAATTTTTTAGAATATCCTCTTTGAAGGACTTTCTGTGGAGCTGTATATAAGTTTTATTTATTTATTTATTTTTTGTTGAGTTATATCTGTTAAATTGTCCCTGTTTTCTCCTTTGAGCATATTGGAATTACAGGTTAAAATCTGTTACTTGATTAACACCATTTGGATGGACTAGGTTATGATTTACTAAGTCCCACCAATGTAAAACTGATTTTCTGAGCGGTTTGTTTTCTTCTTATTTCTTTGTTTTACTCACAGGCTGAAATCAATTATCTTGGGCGATTGCATCATCCTAATCTTGTCAAGTTGGTGGGCTACTGCTTAGAGGATGAGCATCGGCTTCTAGTTTATGAATTTATGGCCAAAGGCAGTGTGGAGAATCATCTGTTCAGGCGTTAGTCCCTTTTGTCTTGTTCTAACAGCAACGTTCTTTTTTGTTCTTTTTTCCTCATTCGAAGAATACGCATTCTGACATTCCTTATCTGCCCCCATAATTCTACTGAGTTATTAACTATCTTGCTATGCAGGAGGTTCTCAATTTCAGCCACTAACCTGGAACTTGCGGTTGAAAATAGCCCTTGGGGCTGCAAGGGGTCTTGCTTTTCTTCATGGTGCTGAAACTAAAGTCATATACCGTGATTTCAAGACTTCTAATATCTTGCTTGATACAGTATGTGCTTGACTGCAACCTTTTTTGGTTGAACATGTTGAATTTAGTTTTATATCACTAATCTCTTTCATTGCCTTCTCCTCCACAGAATTATAATGCCAAACTTTCTGATTTTGGGTTGGCCAGAGATGGGCCAACAGGTGATAAGAGTTATGTATCCACTAGAGTTATGGGTACCCAAGGATATGCAGCACCAGAGTATCTAGCAACAGGTATAATCTTTGTGTTGTTTTCCCAATTACATCCCTACTAAATGAATTTCTTTTGGTTTCTGTGCATCTGTTTTTGTCTACAATTGTTGACATGCTTGAACATTTGGCAGATTCTAATTATCAATCTTTCGGGTGTCACTATCCTTGGAATAGAATTTTGCTTTGAGTTTTATCTTTGGAGTTCTTTGCCGTTACTGATGAATCCAATTAATTTGTGCTGTGTTGAACATTTCATAGTAATATTCAAACAAGGAAGTATTACAAATTATCTTCTATTGCTAACTAGTTTTCTGCTTGTGCCAGGTCATCTTACCACTAAGAGTGATGTATATAGTTTTGGCGTAGTTCTTCTGGAAATGTTGTCGGGAAGACGTGCTATAGACAAGAACCGGCCATCCGGAGAACAAAACCTAGTTGAATGGGCAAAACCCTACCTATCTAATAAACGTAGAGTTTTCCGTATCATGGATACTCGTCTTGAAGGACAGTATTCCTTAAGTCGAGCTCAAATGGCAGCCTCTCTCGCTTTTCTATGTCTTTCTCCAGAACCCAAGTGTAGGCCAACCATGGATGAGGTGGTAAGAGCATTGGAGCAACTTAATGACTCAAAGGACACACTTAAAAGTGATGACCAAAAAGGGCAACGTGTACGAGGCCCTGGCGTTGGCCATCCCAATGGCCTGCCTGCATCTTGCAAAGGTAGTGCAGGAGCTGCACCTAGAAAGACTGCTTATCCCAGGCCTTCAGCTTATCCATTTTATGCTTAAAGGTAAAATTTTTGAGGCACAGCAAGTGTTGTAAAAAATTTGTAGCAGAACGCGAAGCAGTTCAGAGTTTTAGGCATGGTTTGAACCATAATTATGTAAGCAATGTATAGTTACTGTCTTTTTTCTTCTTGTATCATGGAAGACATCAGAAGTTATTTTTTTTATTGTAGTCCTGATTGTAATAGTACAATAGTCTGAATCCATAAGGTGTTTCATCTTCTTCAACCCTGCATAAACTGCGGCAGAGTCTTGTGTGGATTAATCACATTTTTTATCTGCTGGACAGTTCTGAATCAGGTCAAAGCAATGTCAAGAAAGACTGCTGAGTTTTGTTTTGAAAAGAGGAATATGAAGTTTCATGGTGGGGTAGGAGAAATAGTTGTCATTCATGCTTTTGTTTAAATATCACAAGTTTAATGTAAAAATCCTTGAGCTGGTTGCATTTGTAACAATTACTATGTTTGAGTATACTGTATTTTATATTTCACAAGTCACATTTTTAAAAGTCATGTTTGAGTTAAATGCTAAAAAGTTTCAAATGCTTCTTTAAGGTTTGTTTGTTTTGTCTGAAAATATCTTTTGTTCGAATATCTTTTGCTTATATTTATAGTTACAAAAAAATTAAAATCACAAAAAATATTTTATTTATTTAATATTATATATAAAAATATGATAAAAAAGAAAATTCATTTTTTTGAAGTGGAAGTTATTTATTTATTTCTTATTATTACGATGTTATATATTATTTTATTAATTCTAAGATATATAAATAAAATGGAAGTTCTTGTATATATACAAGTGAATGAAATTTTTCTAACTAAAATATATTTTGACAAAATAAATAAAACTTAAATTTGTGAAAATACAGCATATAATAATACCAGGATTTTTATTTCCATTGTAGAACTAGAATTTTTTCTTGGACTAGGGAGCTTAAGTTATCCACGGTTGGCTGTGCAGATTTTACTCTCTCAATTTAATTGAGACTTGTACCATAAGATAGTATGAATGTGTACAGACTCATGTTCCAAGTTTCCACATCTGAGCACCCAAAAATCCTCAATTTTGATCTCCTGAAGAATGCAGACAGTGGCTTCTTTTATCTGGTGCTTGCCTTTCAAGTGCTTCTGGAAACACCATATTTCCTCATTTATAGCCTCTAATTCTTTCTCAACATGTTTAATTCTGGTCTCAAGAGCCCTCTTTTTCTTCCTCAATTCCATCAACTCATCACCGACATCCTTAAACAAGTAACTAAGATATTAGTAAAGCACACATTATAAGAAAAAGGTGCAATAACTGTAATTTTAAGGGAAAAATATAAATTATCCTTTTTAATTTTGGGTCAGTTCTATTTGACACCCACAACTATTAATTTTTGTAATCATCTTCTAAAACTATTCATAAGTGATAAATTGTACCCACAAATGTCTCTTTTCATAATTTTAAGAGGAATATAAGCGTCATATTATACCGACGTGATGATAAAAATACAAGAATCATAGTTATATATTTTTTTATTCATATTAGATAAACGAATCATATTAAAATAATCAAAAAAATTTCAAATGGGAAAAAAATAGTACATAAATTGGATCATTTTTAAATTTAAGTCATATGACCTCCATACTATACTTGATTTTTTTGAAAAGTTGTGTAAAAAAAAAAAAACTTTGCTCTTTTAAATCGCTTACAAGATGGATATTAGATATAATTTATCACTTATGAATAGTTTTAAAAGTGATTGCAAAAATTAGTAGTTGTTGATATTAAATATTGTTACCCTGAGTTGAAAGTGATTGCAAAAATTAATAATTTTGGATATTAAATGCATTTACCTCAAGTTGAAGAAGGGTAATTTGCCTAAATCCAAGAAACTAATATACATTTTGTACCTTAACTGTGTTTATTATACTTGCTTTTGAGTTCTTGGAGTTCCAGATTTTTCCCTTTTTAGGGTTATTGCTAAAAGCAATAGTGTTTGCAGCTCCTTTGAATTTTTTGAATGCTTCAAGTTGTGTATCGTGAATCTCCTGGCTGTAGTTCTTAAGGCAGTAAGCATCCAATGGTGATGCTGAAACAGCCTCTTTCTTCTTCCTCACATTTGTTTTTCTCAATATTTGCTTTTCCTCTGCTAAATTTTTGGACTTATGGAGCATCCAGAATTTCAACTTCTGAAGCCATTAATTGGACCATAAAAAAAAACCCAGATAAAATGGTTACAAAGGCAAATCATTTGATAAAGGGTAACACTTCAGAATGTAAGTAGAAATTTTGCAAGTTTTCATAGAAGTTTAATATAAAAGTTATAAAAGTTATAATTTTCACATAAAACTTCGAAAAATTGTTCACAAAATTTTTTAAATATGTACAGATTTTACATATAATAAATACAAAAAAACTTGCATGAAAATATTTACAAAATTCTCTCATTTCTACATAGAAGTTACAATTTTTAATGAAAAATTGCAAAAATTATAAATTTTTTTTTATAAAACTTGCAAGAATATATATCGATTTTTTTTTAGTACATATCCAAACATAACCTTTTTATGAAATAAACTAAAAAAAGAAAAGACTACATTAATTTGGTGTCTGCTGTTCTTACATGGTTATCAAACTCTTCTTCTGTTCTGCAGAATTTTAGACTTGTCTCTCTATATGCATTATTTGCAATTGACAATTGATCTAATTCCAGATGCAAGTTTTTCAGCATCTGCTTTTTAAAATTGACCCTTTCATTGAGTCTGTAATTGTAGTAGTTGTTGAGATCAGCCAACCTTGAAAGAATGCGCTCCCGATCGAACTATTCACACAAATTTTCATCAACAATGAGATTTCTTGACAATGTTATCAGTAAAATCTTCTTCAGTAACTCAATTTTATAAGCCACGATATGAAAATGATAAAACTTGTCCAGTTAGGACCCAATATATAAAAAATATCTGATTTGTTACACGCCTAATAAGGACGACAATTTGACCCATATCCAATGGAAGTGGATAAAAAAAATTGCATACTCGTAATTTTTGTACATTTAAAAATGGATAGTGAACTTAATAATAGGAATAGATAAAGATTTTTGTCAGGATCTCAAATTGGATGCAGATAAGGACATGAAAATTGTGGAAGCAAATGGGTCTATTAAGACCATTATTTTTTTAACACAGATTATATTTTCCAACCTTGATGATATCAACATTATATTATATATATAATAATAATATTAATGATAATTAAAACTATGTATGTTATTATTTGATTTGAAAAGATTTTTTTTTTTTAAGAATGAATATTAAAACTAGACAAGAATTTTTTCTTAATAGGAAGGGATACAGTGAAGAAGAGAATCATCAACAATGTGAATCTTTTTTGACATACCACTTTTTCTTTGATCTTTTCGGATATCTGAGAATGTTGTTGATCCATCTCAAACAACCTCACTGCCTCTCTAATTCTGCACTTGGGATCTGCATCCTTTGGCCAAATTTTGACAAAACAAAATGGTAGGACTTGTTTGGATACACATCCTGCATCCACAACATC
>JANHAO010022140.1:0-12300 GCA_026873985.1 Saraca asoca
TCCTTAATAACTTTAAATAGATAACTATTTGGATATATAAACTTTATAATTATTAATTAATATTAATAAACAATAATTTCAATTTTGATCTTATTCTAATAAATAGAAAAACTTTGAATCTCATTCTTATTTTAAAAAATAAATATAAAATAAAATAACATATCTATTATGAGTATTTTATGGATTGAATGAAATGAGCCAGCAAAAGCCCAATGAACCAGATCAGGATAAAAAATGCAGCTTAATTTGAAACAAGGTTGCTGAAGCTAGATAGCAGATTGCACATCGCGAGCTCAAAACCCCCAGTAGACTAAGACTACAGTGAGCTCCCCTCGGTGTAATTGGAAATAGCTAATATCTGATAGATAGTCTGAACACACTTCCAACTTGCAAATCAACCTCCAAAGTCTGACAATGATTTGCCCCATATTTACTACCTAATGCTTAGCATTTACTACCTAATGTGGTTGTAATCATAGTTTTACAATGATAAATTACAACTTGTAACCTTCCCAACTCCTATAAATAGGAGGGGAGTCCATTGTAACATATATAAAAAAACACATGCAGAAACCCTGCTGAAATAGAGATAGAATCACTAGTATTGTAACTCTGTAAAACTAAGCAGAGAAGCAACCTTAAAGCAAATACAATCATCATGGACATAAAGGCTATACTGACTTTAGCCAAACCACAACAAAATCCTGTGTGTTCATTTTACTCTTCTTCTTCTTGCTCTCATCGTTTCTCCATATTTTTATGTCTCATACAGTAGTTTGGGTTCTAGAACCCTTGGTTGACTGATTATCGAAATTGACTGTCAACATTTTGGCATGCTCGATGGGACCAAACTGCCTCCCCATTGATTCACCAACAAACTAAGATAGCAAGAAGAAGAATAACCAGGGGCTTTGACACCACTGCAAACCAGTCAGGTGGCCGTCAAGGGCAACAACGGAAAATGTTAGAAAAAGGAAGTCCAGTCTTTGCAAGCACTTCTTCCATTCCTCCAAAAATTGACAATGTATAGGCGTTGCACCAATGCCAGGAGGCGCTAAAAAATATAGTAAAAAAACTTGTTGAAGCCGTTATAGCATTAACTCAAGTGCACACCCATGAGGTCCAAAGACAAGCTAAAGCTCCAATAGTAGGAAGAACAGACTAGGGGCCATAAAGAGAGGTACAAGTTCAAGGAGAAAAGTTGGTAGGGGAAGGACCTCAATGTATAGACTTAATTCACTCCTCCAGTTCGTGACTTAAGTTACAAGATCACTGAGATTACGATCACGAGAAGCTCACATCACACTAAGGGCTTGAATTCAGTTCGCGACAACACTAGAAGTTGTCGATTTGAGACACAAAATTCAATGATGGAAGAGTTATTACAGAGGGTTTAACGATTAGAGAAATACCCTTCAGCTTAGGATCAGTTAGGTCACTATGAGGAGAGGACCCTATTCTCTAGGGAAATTGAGACGGAACCCCATCTTCACCGGTTCAAAGTCCCTACTATCCCATCATGTGATAGGAAAAGTGATCCTTATGACCACTTGGATGCCTTTAACATTCAGATGTGTCTCCAGATAACCAACCCCTTAGTCAAGTGCTGTGTTTTTCCAACTACTCTTAGAGACGTGCCTAAGGTATATCTCAGGAACTTTCCAGCTCATAGCATTAGAAATTGGGAGGAATGCTAAAAGAAATTCATTGACCAATATAGAGCTCTAAGGAGATAGCTCACACCATCTTATCACCTCGCCATAATTTTTCAGCGAAGAGACAAATCGTTGAAGGATTATATCACCAGGTTCCACAGTAAGGTGAATAATGTAGACAATCCCTCAAATGACAGCATTCTAATGGTGATCTCAGTAGGTATTCATAAAGATGAAAAATTATACGAGAGTATTTACAAATCTCCAATAAAAGAATTGGGAGAATTTTACAAGCAAGCAGCAAAAGAGGTTAGATGAGAGGAGACCTTTAGTTTGAAGAAACTCGGACAGAGGAACGAGACAGGTGGCTCTACCTTCAATTAGAATAAGAAAGGGAGTAACCATGGAAAGGGCAAAATGGGTCAGAATGTTAGCACCGAAGTTCGATCAGCCAAGAAAGCAAGGAGGGAGCAACCTAAACCTCAAGGCCACTATGATAATTACAGGATCCTATCTCACACGTCGGATAGGATATTTTCCATCGAAAAGCATCGAGAGGATTTTGGGCATCCTAGGCCTCTGAAAACCCCACACAAATATAAGGACACTAATAGGTTACAATGATATTAGGTACGACACCTCAGAATGTAGGTCACTCAAGGACGCGATCGAGGATCTAATTAGAAGAGGTCATTTTGGAGATTATATGGTGCGATCTACAGAGCAGTGACCCCAGCGATCTCAATCATCAACTTAGCCATCCCGGCAGGCCAAGCAAGAGCAACTTGCTATGGTAAGGACTATCTACAGCATCCATAGTGGGCCGTACATTACAGGAACTTCCCAAGGGTCACACAAACGTTATGTATAGAGTGCGAGCTACATCTTGTCCACGGATTGTAAGTCAGAAAGATCTACTAAGAGAGCTAAGATTATTTTTGAATGCATCATTTTTGTAAATGATGATCCACAGGGAATCCGATCACCCCACAATGACGCTCTCGTTATACGGGGCAAAAGTTAGCAACATTAAGGTGTAGAGAATTATGTTGGACACAAGAAATTCAATAAATATCATGTATAACAAGTGCTTTTAGCAAATAGGGTTGAACGAAAGCCACTTGAAGCCTTCGCCTGAAGCTTTTTTTGGCTTTACCAGAGATGCTATCTTTCTCGTAGGACAAGTTAGACTTCCTCTCACCCTAGGGGAACCAAATTGTTAGGCCATAGTCTTAGCTAATTTCCTGGTCGTTGACTGCCCCTCAGCCTATAATATAATGTTAGGGCAGCCAACAATGAATAACCTAGATCTGGTCATGTCTACTAGAACAGTGATAGTATGATTCCTAACCCCAATGGAGTCGGGTGTATGCAAGGAAAGTAGTACACCGCCTGCTAATGCTACGAGGATGTTGTTAAAATTATGGAGAAAAGAAAAAGAGTTGGCGTGGTCTTTAGTGAGGAACACCAAGCTTCGAGCATCGCATGAGTGAGTCATGATCTCAACCCCCACAACTTGGTTACAAAAAAGGAAATCGAATCCATTGAAGAGCTTGAAAAGGTGCAGATTAGTGAGGTAGACAGTCAAATATGCCTCAAGTTGGGGAAGAACTTACCCCACGATGTGAAAGCCCAACTGGCCAATTTTCTGAAAGCAAATCTAGACATTTTTGTATGGAATCATGAGAATATGGTGGGGATTGACCCCAAGATTATGTCTCATAAGTTGAACATAGATTCCTTCCATAAACTAGTTCACCAAAAAAGGAGACCGCTAACTGCCAAACAATCTATAGTTCTCAAATAGGAAGTAGACAAGCTTTGGCAAACAAGTTCATCCAGGAAGCCCACTACCTGACCTAGGTGGTGAATCCTGTTCTGGTAAAAAAGAAAAATGGAAAGTGGAGAACATGCATGGACTTCATCAACCTCAACAAAGCTTGTCCAAAGGACAGCTTCCCATTACCCAGAATTGACCAGCTTGTTGATGCAATAGCTGGACATCAACTCCTCAGCTTTATGGATGCTTATTCAGGGTGCAATCAGATACCTATGCAGCTCCAAGACGAAAAGCACACCTTGCTCATTACAAATCAAAGACTTCACTATTATAAGGTGATGCTTTTTGGGCTGAAGAATGTAGGAGTGACCTACCAACTACTGGTCAATATGATGTTCAAAGAATAGATTGGGGAGAATATGGAGGTCTATATGGATGATATGTTTGTAAAGTCCAAACAGGTCATGAAGCATGTGAGGGACCTAGAGGAAATGTTTCAAATTTTAAGGAGGTACTGGATGAAGTTGAATATGCTGAAGTGTGCATTCGGAGTGTCTTCAAGAAAATTTCTCAAGTTTATGGTAAATAGTAGGGGGATTGAAGCGAACCTGGAGAAAATTAAGGCATTCATTAACATAAGGTCCCTAACTGGGGTCAAAGACATACAAAGCCTAACTAGTCGAGTTGTTGCACTTGGCCGATTTATCTGCAAAGCAACTGATAAATGCAAGCCATTTTTTGATGTTCTAAGGAAGGCTAGGCAATTCGAGTGGACTGAGGAGTGTGAAACTATCTTTCAACATTTGAAGGAATACCTGGGTCGAGCTTCACTATTATCCAAATCACAAGACGGTGAGAATCTTATTCTCTACCTAGGAGTGTCCCAGCACGTTATCAGTGTAGCCCTTGTTCGAGATGAAAATGGGACCCAACTCCTGATTTATTATGTGAGTAAAAGGTTGGTAAGCACAGAGGAGAACTACACACCAATGGAGAAGCTAGCCTATTGTCTCGTGATCACTTCTAGGAAGTTGTAACCTTACTTCCAGGTATATACCATTAAGGTGCTCACTCAGTACCCACTGAGGCAAACTTTGCAAAAAAGGACACCTCAACACGTTTGCTTAAGTGGGCTATCGAGCTTACCCAATTTAATATTCAATACAAACCAAGGTCAACGATCAAGGGGCAGCTATTAGCAGACTTCATTGCAAAGTTCACTGGACCAGTAAAGAATGAAATGGAGACTTTGAAAGGACCATGGTAGGAACTTTTCATAGACGGGTCCTCTAGCGAGCAAAGAGCGAGGGTAAGAGTATTGTTAATCAGCCCATAGGGACACAAAATCCTTGGTGTGTTGCAATTTGAATTTCAAGCCACCAACAATGAGGTAGAGTATGAGGCACTACTAACAGGACTTCGTTTAGCAAGAGAGGTATGAGCTGAGAATCTAAGGATCTTTAATGACTCTTAACTTATGATTTGTCGCATAAAGGGTGAGTACTAGGCAATGGGATAAAAAATGGCTACTTACCTCCAAAAAGTTCGAGAATTACTTAATAATTTCCAGAAGTATGAGATTAGCCAGGTCTCACGAGCTTAAAATGCGCATGCAAATGCATTAGCTCACTTGGTAGCAACCAAGGATGTGGATTTCTCAGGTGCATTCTTGGTAGAAACTCTTCCATCACCAAGCATCGAGCAAAAAGATGTCCTAACGACAACTGTTATGGCCTAGAACTTATGGATAAGCCTGATCCTGAAATATTTGTGAGATGGCAAGCTCTCAAAAAATAAGTTAGAAGCATACCAAATGTGAGCTTGAGCTGCTAGGTACTACATTATTGATAACATGCTCTATAGAAGCGGTCTTTCAACTCTGCTTCCGATAGCGACTGTCGAAGCTGTCAAATTAGAAATTTATAAAACCAGGTTACCTAACTACTTGTAGCATATGGCAACACCGAGTTGAACCCAAAGATCATTTATAGATATTACCAATCAAATTAGGAGAGTAAATGGGGGGTTGACAGAATCTAGCATAACAAAAACTACACTAAGCTACACTAACAAAATAGAAACTAAAACAAAGATAACAAACAACTAGCCAAAAGAAATTAACTAGCTTAAGATTAATGCATCCTTGATCACTTAAGATTCATTTAATTGTTGAAAATAATAACAAGAAGCCTTGGAATGATTAATGAATGCATCCTAAGTAGTCAAGATTTAGCCAAGAAGCAAACACATCAAAAGCTCAATGTATTGGCAAGTTTTCCTATCCTCTTCATATGTAGATCATTAAGCAACAATCATATAATATCTAAATCAAATGAGGCCATTAAACTTAGATATTCAAGGCAAAATAGAGAGGAAATAGGAAATAAATGGTCAGCAATTAAATGTGGAATGAAAGAATAAAATCTCAACATTAATCTTCAAGTGTTGCAGCCCTTTGGACTGGTTACAGCTTCAGCCTTCCATGGTAGGCCGAAAATACAAAGAAAAATGGAAGAAAACATGCTAACCTAATGCTACTAGACAACTACCCTAAAACTACACTAAAACTAAGCTTCAAAGTTGAAGCAAAAGTCTCCAGCCAAAAGGTTCTACCCTGGTTAAGAAGGGAAGGTGGAATGCTTAGTGGGAGTAGGCATGATGGCTGTCTAGTGTAGTCTGCTCTGCCATTATGTGCTGGTGTGTTTTACAGACTACTTTTCCACTTTTTCTTCTCTCTTTTGTGTCTCCAGCTGGCTAAGTGAAAGTTAGATCAAGAGATGGAGCAATGGGCTTAAGATCCATATCAATTGGGGCCTTGAAAGTCCAATTCTGTAGAGCCCATTTTCATAGCCTTTCTACCCCTAATTTGCAGCCTATTTTTCATGCCCAATTTGATTATTTCAGCATGGGAAGTCTTCATATAAATTGTGGCCTTTTGTATTATCTTCTATTTAGGCTTTGTTTCACCTCATTTGGACCTCTACAACTCAAGTTATGGGTTGTTGAATACTTAGAGGTCAGGCTACTAGGAACAGGGGTAGACAGCATTCTGATTATGACTAAAGCTCTAATTTTGGATGACCACAGCTTTTGCAGTCTTCATGAAAGTTATAGATCTATCTCTTAGCTTTCCTGCAAGATAAGAATCACATCAATTAGACAAGTGTAGCTTAAGATATGCTCAAAATACAGAAACTACAAAATTATGCAGAATTATGCAAATAATGCCAATTGACACAAATTCAGAAATACACACTAACTCAGTTGAAAGTAAATCATTTTGGCCCTTAAAATGCTAAGTATGAGGAAAAATAAATGCATCAAATATTGTGTTATTAGCTCCTCAGATGTATCGATGACCCTGACTGTGACTTCATCTTTGAAGATATTCATGCCGAACATTGTGGAAATCACATTGGAAGGCTATCTCTAGCTCAAAAAGCACTTCAATAAGGTTTCTTTTGACCAACCATAAAGAAGGATGCGATCAACCTTGTTAAATGGTATGATAAATGTCCAAGGTTCTCCAAAGTTCCCTGAGCCCCTCCAGCCAGTCTTTAGCAAATGGTCAGCCCTTGACCCTTCACAATATGGGGCATTGATCTGATCAGACCTCTCCCTACAGGTCATGGTAATTGCAAGCATGCGATGGTTGTCGTCGACTATTTTACTAAGTGGGTCGAAGCGAAAGAGTTGGTTGAAATCTCTTCCTCCAAGATTGAAAAATTTATTTAGAGCAATATCATCTGTTGGTTCAGAGTTCCTTAGTAGATTGTAATAGACAATGGGACTCAATTCATAATTGAATAGTTCATCAATTTCTATAGTGATCTCAGGATTGAAAAAAGCTTCTCAACGGTAGACTATCCCCAAGTTAATGGATAGGTTATGGCTATGAACAAAATCATCAAGCAAATCTTGAAAACAAACTGGAGGCCAGGAAGGGAGCATGGGTATATAAGTTGTTAAAAGTACTATGGGTCTATAGAACCACGGCTCGTAGCACTACAGGAGAGACTCCCTTCTCGATGGTTTACAGATCTGAAGAAATGATACAGATAGAATATAAAGTAACTTCTCATCGGAGAGTAACTTTTAATCCGGGGGAAAATGATCAGCTACTCACTGCAAGTCTTGACCTTGTTGAAGAGCTACGAGACATGGCTTGCCTTAGAATCACAACTTATCAAGAACGGATTGTAGGATATTATAATAAAAGGGTTCGAACTTGGAGCTATAGAGCAAGTGACCTCATACTGCGACTTATTCTACCTGGAGCTCGTAAGCCCAGCTAAGGGACCTTGGGTCCAAATAGGGAAGGTTAGTACATAATAAAGAAGAATTTGGGCAATGAATCATATCACTTGACCAGTATAAATCAAGCTAAATTCTCTTGAGCATGGAATGTTAAGCATCTCCATCTGTATTATCAATAAGAGTAAACTTGGCTTCACAATTCTGTATTATTGTTTAAAACTAAATAAAGGGATCCAAAATTCTTTTTCAATTATGTTTACTAATGATCTCCTAATGTATTCCCTGTCTGAAGTGAACTGGCCATAGAACTAGTCCTTTCTTATGCTCAATAAAGAGTTAAAACCTAGATAATATCCCACCTAGTCATCTCATAAAATCACAAAGCTTGTTAATTTGCTAATTCATATTAGCAATATAAGGTCTATCTAGAACAACAAGTTGCAATTTAATAATTTCTGTGTTTGACCCATTGATTATTTAGTTTGATGCAGTAATTGCTTGCAAACTGCCAATCAAACGTTCAAGACATCCAAATCTCAAAAGAGCTCAGAAAGTAAACCAATTAATGCATGCAATGAAGACAAATGAAGATAAGCAGATCACATGAAAATTTATAAAGATGCTTCAACTACATTCAAATTGTTCGTCAGATTTATGTATAACATTAAAAACAAAAGTGAGATAAAAGTGTGATAACACAGTTTAAAAGGAGGCTAGACGACCAAATGGGTCCTGAGAAGTTGAGGAGTCCGTAGCAGGTGCAGGTGGATTCCCCGTCACTTGTTCTTCGGGTCCTACTATGGCTGCTTCTTGCACCAACGAGCTGCTTTTAGCCTAGTCGTTATCTCAAACATGAAGATCGCCAATAGTTTTAGCACCCAGAGCTGAGGCTACCTCCACATCCCTAATAACGCCCTAAATGATTGCCTTGACCTCCCTACCGAAGAATAAGAAATCAAAGTGTGGATGCTTTTGCATAAGGTGCACATAAAATCGTCAGTAGGCTCAAAAATTGTAGCTTCTTTAGCCTGAGCCACCATGGTTGATGTCTCCCCTTTGACCTTAGCAATCTCCTCCTCAACTTAGGCAAACTTCTCAGCAGCTTACTTGGCCCCCTCTTTAGCTCACACTGCCTTTTCCTCTACACGAACTACCCTCTCTTAAGCAACTTATGTCTGCCTCTCGAGGACCTCAGCTTCCCTTGCTAAAACTGCTATTTCCTCCGTCCCTTGTCTCAACTCATCAAGAGCCCTATGAAGTCCCAAGGATAAGTTAGTTGTCTCATGGGCCAAGGTTTCTTCAACCTCTTCCTCGTAGCCCTAGCACTCTCCAGAATCCTCCTTAGCTCTGCTACCTCATTGGTTATTACTATCAGGCTGTCCTCGAGCTTACCTCGCTCTACCTCCTAACTTATGATCTCATCCCTCAGCTTTATTGTCTCCAGTACCCCCTTGAAAAGGACCACAAGAAGTTAGGATGCATGCTAAAAAAAGTAAAATAATAATAAATGATAAATAAAAGAAAATGCAACACTGACCAATAGGTAGTGGCGAGCTAGTATATCCACTGAGGTGCTACCTCGTATCTCCTCATCCTCCAGAGACTTCGTATGATACCCCAGGATCCGGTCCATGTTTCTGTCAAGAGCACCATAGAATGCTAAGGTCTTGGGTCCCAAACCTTCAGAAAGGTCCTCCAGAATGTCCTAAGATTCCTCCTCTAGAACAATGGTAATCCCTTACCCCTTGTCAATCCTTTGTATTTTAGGAAGAGGCTTAGCTAAAACTTCTTCTCTACAGTCCAAAGATTTCGGTACTCCTCTCTTGACCTTAGGTGGCCTCAATTGCAAAATAGGGACTAGGGCGAGCAAGGTCTCCTTCGCGATCACCAAGAAAGAAAGGCGCTAGATTGAGCAGAAGCTGGAGCAGCAATAGAGGAGGAAAAGTATCTAGTGTGAATAGAAGCTGGAGCAACAGCAGATGAGGAAGGATAACCAACTTAAGCGGAAGTGGGAGTGGCAATACACCTCAACCTCACTAAAAGAGAAGGCATGATGAGATTGACTCTCCCTATATCACTTTACTCCCCGAAGTCTATTGGAGTGACCTCTTTAACACCTCTTGCTCTGATGTCCGATGAGCTATTAAAAAGCTCAGTACTAAGGGCGGGAAAGAGCCCATACACCCATAAAATCTCTTCATCAAATTTTAGATCGTTCTGAAAATCTTCAAAAGCAACAAACTGATTAAGCACTACGATCTCCTCCTCCCTTAACTCCGGCCTATCCTTCCCAGTGCCATATGCAAAAATCACAATAAAGATTAAGTTGAGATAAGGCAAAAATAAAATCAACCCATATACTCTCAACTCACTTACCAGGATTCAAAACAAAACTAAAGTTTTGAAGATGACACAAGGAAGGGAAACAGACATAAAACCAATAGGTCTTGTAATGCCCAGTGTTGGATTTCCCCTTGTAATGCCCAATACTCTTAATACCATAAATATGGATAAAGACCTTAACTGAAGGGGGGTGGAAGACCATTTCTTAGATAAACAAGGGCTAGAGAAATCAAACTCAAATATGCATTTGGAGTCAGCTGGATGGGCAAAAGATTTAACTCATTTAAAAAATCAATTATGAAGGGGGAAATTAGGAACCTAAATCCAACACCAAGGTGTTGGATGCTGATCGTTATAAACTTTTTAGGATGATGAGCGGCATGGTCACTACGAGAAGGCATCAACACAAGGCATCCTTTTGGAACAAAAAGTACGCTTTGGCTATCTCTTCGAGCTCTTTGAGCTTGACTATCAAAGGATGATGTATGAAAGGAGAGCAAGATGAGGACCTTTTTGGCCTAGAGCAAGCTACAAACTCACTTGCAACCTTGCTACTTTGGGAGGTTGCGCCCCTAACAACACGAACTACTTTCCCGCTCTCTTCAGACTTAGTGTCTTCATTAACTATAAGGTGCTGGTGGCATCTATGAGCTGAAGACATCTACATAAGAAGAAGAAAGAGATTATCAGGTCACTAGAGATAGATCGATCCCTAATCCTAAGCAGCTTGTCTCAAAAAGAAGGTCATAACCACCTCAAGTCATTGAGAGCCAAACTCAATACAAGAAAGGGGTTTTTCAGTTGTTGGGCCAATGAAGCCCAGAAAACTAATTAGAAACTCTGTCATCACCAAAAACCTTAATGCCTACAAGTAAATGAACCAAAAACAACTAAAGGGAACATACACGGAGATTCGACTAGCATTCTAGTTTTTGTTTGTCAGGTCCCCCAAAAAAAGGAAATAACAAGTGGTGGGTAAAAATTAAAATTAAATACACGGAATTGAATTAGATTTGGATCTTTCCCTTATCTCGTTAGAGACTTTTATACAATCTTTGTTTGTTTTAAACCAATTCTATGATTTAATAGCAGATTTATATATTGACAAAGTAGATATGCAGATATCAAAAAATAAACAAAGATAACAGAATATGCAAGTGAAAATAAAAATTGAAACATAGATTTTTAAAGTGGTTCAACTTAAATTGAAATCGCAATTCAAGTCTACTCTACTTAATCTTTCATCAACCGAAAGACCATTTCAATTGATTAGAAAAACACCAGCATTACCAGGCTCCTAAACTGCTAGTTTTTACAATAAACCACAAGAAATTAACAGGCTTCTTGCTAACCTAGAAGAATTAGACACAGGCTCTTCTAAACCTAAGAAAATTACACAAGATTTATAGGTACTTGCTAACCTATATAAGATTTCTAAATCACAAGAAATCTCAAAGTAAAAATCGAGATCAAAAGTGTAAGAAATACAATACCAGGTGTTTAAGATGTAAATCGTAAATAATACTAATGATAGGCTCGAATAGAAGATGATCCAAAAATCTTGATGAAAAGTATAAAGAGTATCTTCAGAAAAAGTAGAAGTGAAGAAGAGAGAATTATGTAAAAAATCATTTTTTGCTCTGAGAGAAAATGTTTCTCAATTGTATATGATTCGTTATCTGGTGTATTGGTTTCATAAGGCAAATCGTTTATATAGATAGAGTAGTTAGATGGTAGTTAGGAGGTTATAACTGCCATAACCGTTCTGTAACCAAAAAATGGTTTGTTCGTTTATGCATCGATGTGATATCAATTGAGGTCTGTTATATGACTAATGCATCGATGTGCAATCGATGTATAGTATATTACTTTACATTAATAAATCGATGTATGCATCAAAATAGTAAAAAATCAAAAGTTTCAGTAAGTCAATTTGAACTATATAAATCGATGTGACTTTGATGTAAGTTTTCAAAACTTTCTTATGTACATCGAAGTAGCTTCGATTTGTGTTTGCAAAAATTCTTGTATAAATTGAAGTAACTTCAATTTATAGTGTAGAAAACTATTTTATAAAAACTTGATTTTCTTCAAAAGATTTTTCTCTTCTTCTTTCTTTTTTGATAAAAAAATATATGGATCAACTACTATATGAGTTTATTTACAATATAATCCTAAGTAAAATAAAAATGAAAAACAAATAATATTCTTGCATTTGCATCAAAGTTTTGTGTTCTTGATGTAACCTGAAATCAAATAGAAATT
>JANHAO010022141.1:0-12305 GCA_026873985.1 Saraca asoca
GATTGATTGAATGAATTAACTTCTCACCATGGACTTCATCTTAAGTATGCAATGCACAATGAATGCAATATAAGATGAACATATATCCAGATCCATAGAATGTATAGTCATAGATGCAATAGGGTCCAATCAAATTGGCCTAGGGCACCTATCTCAGATTAACATCCTCAATAATGCCTTAACTATTCTATTACAAAAATGGTTCCCTTGATCACTCACTAATGCCTTAGGAATTCCAAACATGTTGAAAATGTTAAACTTGACAAAACCTACAACAATATTAGAATCATTAGTCTTGGTAGCATTTGCTTCCACTTGTTTTGAAATATAATCTATTGTAAGCAAAATATAAAGGAAACCACAAGATGAAGGGAATGGTCCCATGAAATCAATGCCCTACACATAAAAAATTTCACACACAATAATAAGGATTCACAACATTTTATTTCTCTGAGTCAAACTACCTGTTCTTTGACATTGCTCACAACATTTGCAAAACTCATATGCATCATGAAACAAAGTACACTAATAGAAACCACGATCTAAAACTTTCCTAGATTTTCTTTGGGGTCCAAAATGTCCACCATAAGCATAAATATAGTTAAAGGAAAGAATAGACTGAAACTCAAAATCAGGTACACATCTCCTAATAATCTAATTAGCACAATATTTTCACAAGTAAGGATCATCCCACCCAAAATGTTTGGCATCAATTTTCAACTTTTCTTTCTTAGTTTTACTTAAATTAGTAGGTAAATAACTAAATAACTCACCAAATCAACATACTAGGGAACATTACCTTATAGCTTGAAAAGCTATTCATCAAGGAAGAAAAAATCATGGAAAGCAAATACTTTAAGCTATATGGTTAGAAAATATAACAAATTTAGATCTAAGCAAATAAGAATGAAATTTATCTCATGCAAACATTATAGCTAAATGCTTTTTTGCTATTGTGGAATAGTTGCATTAGGCTAGATCAAGAGTCCTAGAAGTGTAATGAATCACATGAGCTTGTTTATCAACTTGCTACCCCAAAATTGCTCCCAAGGCATAATTACTTGCATCATACATGATCTCAAAGGGTAACTTCCAATTAGGAGGCTAAATGATGAGGACAAATGTCAATGCAACCTTTAACTTGTTAAAACCTCCTCACATGCATGGTTGACATTAAATGGAACCTTTTTTTTCAACAACTTGGACAAAGGCAAGGCTATCTTGGAGAAATCCTTGATAAATCTACAACAAAAACCTACATGGCTAAGAAAGGAATGCATTTCCCACACAAGGTTTGTCTCTACTTGACACCACATGTCTTAAAACTATCCCTTGCTTAACCATAAAATGATGTTTTTTAAAATTTAGAATAAGGTTTGTCTCTATGCAACACCTAATCACATGAGTCATGTTCTCTAGGTATTCATTAAATGAATTACCATAGATAGAAAAATCATCCATGAAAACCTTTATGCAATGTTCTAAAAAATTTAAAAAGATGCTTACTATACACCTTTGAAAGGTGGCAAGTGCATGGCAAGGGCCAAAAAGTATCTTCTTATTGGCAAATGTTCCAAAAGGGTAGGTAAAGGTGGTTTTCTCTTGGTCTTCTAGTGCAATGGCAATCTGAAAGTATCCTGTATACCCATCCAAGAAGCAATAATGGGATTCTCCTGCCAACCACTCAAGCATTTGATCAATTAAAGGCAAAAGGAAGCATTTTTTTCTAGTGAAAGCATTCTACTTGTGGTAGTCAATGCATACACGCTAACCATTGTGAATTTTGATTGGGACAAGCTTATTCTCTTGATTTCTGACCACTGTAATCCTTGATTTTTCTTTGGGCACTACTTGACCAAGGCTGACCCCTTGCTATTTAAAATTGGGTAGATGATTCCAACATCTAATAGTTTTAGGATCTTTTTCTTGACTACTTCCATCATAAGGGGGTTTAATCTTTTTTTTAAGCTTTTCTCATTGGTTTGGAAGCTTTATCTAGTAGAATTTTCCTCTTATTTTACAATCAGGTTCTTGGCTATTATGATTGGAAGGTTTGCTTCTTCTCTCAAGTATGTATACTCCAGGTGGCTTGGTAATGGTTTTAATTCTAAAACTAAAGCTTGGACCACTAAAGGTAGCAACTTACTTGAGGAATGTGTAAGGATTGCAATTCTACCAAATCTAGTTTCAACTGCAACTCTATCATCATGGCTAACCATTTAAAGAGAATGAATATGTAAACATGAGTTTAAGGTCCATTGATTGAAATGATTAAGATGCATATGAGAATAAATAGCCCAAAATTCAAGTGATCAAAATGATCATTAAGGCATAAGATGCATAAGATTATAGATAGTTCAAGGTCTAACTGACCATAAAGACATAAAATGCCTAAGAGCATAAATTACTTATGATCCAAACAACCATAAAAGCATAAGATGCTTAAGATAATAACAACCATAAAGGCATAAGATGCCTGCAAACTAAAAGAGATTAAACAAAAATAACAAAAGGATTATAGGTTTTCTATAAATAGATAAATGGACCATAAGTATTACTTAAGCCTATAATTATTGAATCATTTGTTATCAAAATTAAATGACCATTGAAGTCCAAAATTAGTTGAAAAGAAAATAAGCATATACCAAAGAAAACAAAGATCTACATTAAAATATCTATTGTAGGTATTTTTGGAGCAATGTAAAATGGGCTGGCAAAAGCCCAACAAGAGATGAGTCTAACCAAAGAAGGCCTAAGTTATCCAAAAAATTGAGGTTGCTTAGTAGAGGCATTATGAAATGAGGCCAAGGTGGCAACCCCCAACTCGTTGAGGATAGGATCTAGCTCGTCTGTCGAAGCACACTACCTCAGCCCTATTCTAGAAAGCTTATTGTGATTAAAATTAACTTGCATAGCCAACAAATCGCCCAGCATGAGCTCAGCTCACCAAATGAACAATCCAAGCATAGGTATAGAACTATAAGGCCCAGTTAGCATCTAGAGGCACATATTCCCAATCAACAGGTTAGCCCCCAAAATCGACATTAGCCCCCAACAGTCAGACAGTGATTTGCCTAGCATTATTGCTTGATGTGGCAGATAAGATAGATTTATGATTTATCAAATTATATTTGTAACCCTTACTACCTTTATAAATAGGAAGAGAAATCATCAAAGTAGGAGAGGGTAAGAAAAATACATGCAGAAACTCTGCCAAAATAGTGAGAGAATACTTGTATTGTTGCTTTGCTAGTCTGAATAGAGAAACAATTGTACAAAAGAAAATATAAACCACCGTGGATATAGGGGTCACACTGACTTTAGTTGAACCATAATAAAAAGCTTCTGGTGCCCTTTGTTATTCCTTTCTTTAAATCTCTTCTTTCCATATTCATGCTCTCTATTTGTAGTTTGGGTGTTCATTGAACTTTTTTTATTGATCAGATTTTACTGTCAATATTTTGGCACTAGAAGGAATGCCCAACTGCACTCTCTCTCTTTGATACATTGTACAACCGTAATGGTAAGAGGAAGAACCACCAGAAGTATAGACATTATCACTGGCCAACCTGAAGGTTATGTACAGCCACAATGGGAAGTGTTACCGATTAGAGGCTCAATCTTCCTTGCAATAGGTACCTCCATTACCCTCACCATAATTATGGCTCCATTAACCCCTCACTAGCCTAATATTTTTAGGACTAATGGAATGCAAACATGGCACCAGTGTCAAGTAGTGCTTGAAAATATCATAAGGGAGTTAGCCAACATGGTGAGGGCACTGGTACTGGCACAGGCCAAGGGCACACGAAGACAAGCTAAAGTTGTTGCAGGTGGAGGAGAGTTCCAGTAGCTAGAAGCTCAACTGGAGGGGCCTGTCAGAGCAGAACATTAGTGACTTAGTTCAGTTCATTCGTCTAATTCACTATTAAGGTTAGAGGTTCATCAAGCTCATAAAAATAATGAAAGAGATGATTGGCGATATGAGAGCTCGTGTTAAGAAGGAAGGTCGAACAAGACCAATCATGGGTGTAGATTAGAACACTACTCACCGGGTCATGAGCACAATAGAAGGCATAAAGCCTTAGATCATCATTCCCATGGCTAGGAAGGTGATAAGAGTTGTTAAACCACCAGCCATTGGTTTGAGACACAAGACCCGATGATCAAAAAGCTGCTTCAAAGGGTGTAGTAGCTAAAAAAATAACCTACGGCTCATGGCAATCAAGATCATTTCAAGGAGAGGACATCGTTCACTAAGGATATTGAGATAGAGCCTCTTCCTCACAGGCTTAAGGTTCCCAACATCCCACAGTACATTAGGGATAGTGACTGGTATAACCATCTGGATGTGTTCAATGTCTAGATGGATCTACAGACCACCAATCCCTTAGTAAAATGTCATGTTTTTCTAGCCACCCTTGGAAAGATACCTCAGACGTGGCTCAGGAGTCTTTCAGCTTGTAGCATTGGCAGTTGGGAAGAATGCCAGAAGAGATTCCTTAATCAGTACAAGGCATTAAAAAGACTGGTCATATTGTCTTGTCACTTCATAACAGTCTTTTAGCGGAGAGATGAATCGCTGAAAGACTAGATCACCCGATTCAAACATGAGGTCAGCAATGTAGAAAATCCTTCAGATGAAAGCATTTTTATAGTGATCTTAGTTAGAATTTAGAAGGACGGGAAGCTCTACGAGAGCATATACAAGTCTCCAGAGAAGGACTTGAGCGAATTCTATGAGTGAGCTAGCAAAGAAATTAGGTGGGAGGAGACTACTCATTTGAAAAAGCCTAACCAATAGAGTGAGGCAAGTGGCTCTTGCCAGAGCAAAAAGAGAGGCAGTGGTAAGAATAATAGAGAAAGTCAAAAGGATGGCTTTAATTCCCAGGCCATAAAAAAGGCTAGGGGAGTAACCTCTACACCAAGGTGGCTATGATATTTACAATGTCCTGTCTGATACTTCAGATAGGATCTTTGCAATTGAGAGGGATAAGGAGGACTTCAAGAAGCCTAGGCCCATAAAGTCTCCTCTTGAGCATAAGAATAAATTTTATGCGTACCATAATAAGATTAAGCATAATACTTTAAAGTGCTAGCCGTTCAAAGATACCATTAAGGATCTTATCAAGAGAAGTCACATGAGGGACTATGTGGTGTGACCTTTAGGACAGCGACCTCCACGGCCCTAGCAACCAACATAGCATTAGCACTAGCAGACTCTTGAACATAAGAAAGCACCTTCGATGAGGACCATATTCATCATCCATGGTAAACCATACATTGCTGGAACCTCAAAAAGGTTGCACAAGTGGTATGTGCGTGAGGTAAGACATTTCTTGCTTATGAGGTATAATGAAGCTGAAGGACCAGTGAAAAAGGCCAGGATGCACTGGTCATTCGAGCCAAAATTTGTAATGTCGAGGTGTTGAGAATCATGATTGACATAAGTATCTTGGTAAGTGTGATATACAAGCAATGTTTTGACCAAATGAGCATAAGCCCCGACCAGCTTAGGCCTTCCCTAAAACCTCTTTTTGGCTTTATAGGAGATGCGATAGTTCTAGTAGGCCAAATTAAGCTTCCAATCACCCTTTGGGACTCGGGCTGCCAGGCCACTACCCTAGCTAATTTACTGATTATCGACTCTCCCTCTGCATATAATATAGTGTTGGCACAATTAGTGATGAATGACCTAGATATGGTCATATCATCCAGAACGCTCACCATACCACTACAGAGTTGGATATGTATGGGGAGAACAACAAGTGGCCTGCCATTGTTATAAAGATGCAGTTGAAATGGGGATAAGATGAAAGAAGATTGATGTGATTTCTAAAGAAGAGCCGTAACCTACGAGCTTAACTGGGGTCAGCTATGACCTGGATTCTCATGAAGTAGATTTTGAAAAGGTGACCGGCCCAATAGAAGAACTCGAGGATGTTTAAGTCAGTGATATAGACATTGAAAGATGCCTTAAACTAGGAAGGAATCTGTCCCCAGACATGAAGGCAAAGCTAACTAATTTTCTTAAAGTAAACCTTGACGTTTTCGTATGAAATCACGAAGACATGGCCAAAATTAATCTGAAGGTCATGTTCCACAAGTTGAACATTGGTCCTCACTATCAGCTGGTTTACCAAAAGCAAAGGCCAATAACTGCTAAATAATACATAGCTTTAAAAGAGAAAGTGGATAAACTTTTGGCCAACAAGTTTATCTAGGAAGTTCATTACCCCACCTAGGTAGCCAATCCTATGTTAGTCAAGAAAAAGAATAGGAAGTGAAGAACCTATATTGACTTCATTGACCTTAATAAGGCATGCCTAAGGGATAGCTTCCCCTTGCTGTGAATCGATTAACATGTGGATGCAACAATAGGCCACCAACTCCTCAGCTTTATGGATGCCTACTCAGGGTACAACTAGATCCCCATGGACACTCAAGATAAGGAACATACCTCTTTTATCACTAATCACGGGCTGTACTGTTAAAAAGTGATGCCCTTCGAACTAAAAAACACTGGGTAACATATCAACAATTGGTGAATAAGATGTTTAAAGATCAGATTGTAAAAATTATAGAGGTGTACGTAGATGACATGTTAGTAAAGTCCGAATAGGTCGCCAACCATGTCCAAAATCTGGGAGAGATGTTTCAAATCCTGAAGAGGTATCAAATGAAGCTAAATCCACATAAATGTGCATTCAAAGTTACCCCCAAAAAATTCCTTAGATTCATGGTGAATAGCAGGGGAATTGAGGCAAATCTAGAGGAGATCAAAGCTGTTATGGATATGAGATCCCTAACTGAGGCCAAGGATGTGCAAAGCTTGAATGGCCAGGCCATGGTGCTTAGCAAATTTATCTCTAAGGTGATCGATAAATGTGTTCCTTTCTTCGGCGTCCTAAAAAAGGCAAAGAAATTTTAATGGACGTAGCAATGTGAGGTCACCTTCTAGCAGCTCAAACAATATCTCGGGCGAGCTTCTCTTTTGTCTAAACCAAAAGAGGGAGAGAAGCTAATTTCTATCTGAGGGTATCCTAGTACGCTCTTAGTGTGGCCTTGATGCAATAAGAAAATGGAGCTCAGTTCCCCATTTATTACTTGAGCAAAAGGCTACTGGATGCTGAAACAAGGTACTCACCTATAGAGAAACTCACATACTACTTGGTAATTGCATCAAGGAAGCTGTGACCCTACTTTTAAGCTCATAACATAAAGGTGCTCACACAATTCCCACTTAGGCAAGTCTTGCAAAAAATGGATGTTTCAAGTTGTCTACTTAAGTGAGCAATTGAGCTAGCTCAGTTTGATATCAAGTATAAGCCTAGATCAATGATCAAAAGGCAAGCCCTGACAGACTTTATTATAAAATTCATTAGGCCCATATAAGAGGAAGTAGAGACTTCAGAGGCTCTATGTTAGGAACTGTATGTCGATGGGTCATCAAGCGAATAGAAGGTTAGGGTAGGAGTACTTCTCATCAGTCCATAGGGGTATAAAATCCTCTATGCATTACGATTCAATTTCCAAGCCATTACAAATGAAGCTGAGTATGAGGCATTATTAGCCAGGCAACAACTAGCGACGGAAGTGTGAGTTAAAAGATTGAAGATCTTCAATGATTCACAGTTTGTCATTTGCCACGTATAGGGAAAATACCAAATAAGAGGATTGAAAATTACCATCTACATGTAGAAAGTCTAGGAGTTGCTAAGCTCATTTCAGCACTTTGAAGTCAACTAGATACTGTGAGCTTAGAGCACGTATGCTGACACCTTAGCTCGTTTGGCCACAACCAAGGATGCCACCTTCCTAGGGGCAATCCTAGTAGAATTCCTCTCATCCCTAAGTATAGAACAAAAGGATGCTGTGATGACAATTGCCACAGCCTAGGACTCATGGATGAACCTAATTTTGGACTATTTATGAAATGACAAACTGCTAGAGAATAAGCTTAATGTGTGACAATTGCAAGATCAGGCAACCAGATATTGCAACTATGATGACATGCTGTACAAAAAAGGATTCTCAACTCTGCTTCTAAGATGCATTAATGGCCATGACTATGTCACCATCCTAAAGGATATCCATGCCGACCATTATGGAAATCATGCTGGAAGGCTATCTCTAGCTCAAAAAGCTCTCTAACAGGGATTTTATTGGCCCACAATGAAGTAGGATGCTATTGATCTTGTTAAAAAATGTGACAAATGCCATAGATTCATGAAGATCCCATGAGCCCTGCTAGCCTACTTGTAGTAAATGGTTAGTCTATGGCCCTTTGCAATCTAGGGCATAAACCTAATTGGACCACTCTATACAGCTCGCGAAAATTGCAAACATGTGGTGGTAATTGTGGATTATTTCACTAAATGGATAGAGGCAAAGGAGCTTGTAGAGATCTTTTCTACAAAGATTGAGAAGTTTGTTTGGAATAACATCATTTGTAGATTTAGAGTCCACCAATAGATTATAACTGATAATGGGACTCAATTGAGTAGTGAGTAATTTATTAAGTTTTATGATGAACTCAAGATCATGAAAAGCTTCTCGACCGTAGACCATCCACAGGCCAACGGATAAGTTGAAGCTATTAACAAGATCATCAAACACATCTTCAAGATAAGGTTGGAGGCTAAGAAGGGAGCATGGGTAGATGAATTATAAAAAGTACTTTGGGCTTATAGAACCACATTTTGAAGCACTACAAGAGAAACTCCCTTCTAAATGGTGTATGGATCCGAAGCAATGATCCTAGCAGAACTTGAAGTGGCATTGCAACGAAGAATTGTTTTTAGTCTAGATGACAACAACCAATTGCCCATTGTAAATCTTGATCTTATAGAAGAAACAAGAGAAAGAGCTCCCCTCAGGGTCATAACCTATCAGCAACGGGTCACGAGGTATTACAATAGAAAGGTTCAAGCTTAGAGCTGCAAAGTTGGTGGTCTCATTCTGTGCCTTATTCTCTTTGGAGTTCACAAGGCCAACGAGGGAACCCTTGGTCCAAATTGGGAAGGCCCATACCTTATTCAAAAAGTCTTGGGCAATAGTGCTTATCACCTGGCAAACATGGATGGAACAAAATTTTCCCGAGCTTGGAATGTTGTGCATCTCTGCCCATATTATCAATAGAGATCCAAATTTTGTAAAGTCATTCAAAAACTAGTAAAGGTACTTAAGGATTTCTTCAAATTTTTATGTTTATTTATTAATTTCTGAATAAAATCCCAATGAAGTCTTGCATCGGAAGTAACCTATGTGGATCAATGAATGCTGATTGAAACATGACCTACTACATAATTCATTGTTGGTTGAGGTATAATCAACTAGGTGCTCATCTTCATATAATTTCATCAAGACCTAGTTTGGTGGCTAAACATACGGGACATTCAACCATAGAAACTAATGGGAAATAAGCCGGATGACTGTATAAGTTCATTTAATGTCCCATCCAATAAGGCATATTCATACAAAGTCTGAGATTGGATATAAAGTTCAAAAATGAAATTTAAAATTACAAAAATCACACCCTAAGAGGCTTGTTCCTCGAAAGTTAGGTTTGTCATCACCATTCCTTATTTGGTGACGTCGGCATTTATGAGCTACCATCTACACAAGAAAAAGGAATGATTAGGTCATAAAAAGCAGACCGTGTCTAAAAGCTAAGGCTAGCAACTTCCTATGCCGCAAGTCATACACACCTTGGGTCACCACATCTAAAACCCAAACTCCAGAAGGCAAGGGGGACCCAATCATTAGGCTGCTAAAACCCAGAAAACTAATAAAGGACTCAAAATGACAATAAGAAATCCTATAGTCTACGGACCAATCAACCAGATAAACCAAACCAAATAGAAGAAAATGTCTAAGCAAGCAAGTTCAACCAACATTCCAAATTTCTTCAATTATGAGCAGAAGAGCCGCACATAAACCATAAAATGAAGACACCGAGAAACCACATATCAAAGAGAGAAAACTCACTATGGTAGCCGAAAAAGAAGGTATCAAATGTCTGTGAAACTATTGTTCAATAATTAGAACTTGGACCATGAGCCTAGTTAGTCAGAATAGCACCAATGGTAGTAAGTGGAGATAAGTAGTCACAGACTTGATAGAGAGAGGATGAGAGAAAGGAGTCTAGAATCTTTAGATTTTAAATGACAAATGAGAGGGGGGAAAGGTTTCTCCTCAAGTTATATCGTACACTATCTCACCGTTGGATTTAGGAACCCATCAAATACCCACGATCTAACGGTTCGATGGGTGCTAGCAGTAAGTTACCGCCAACCTGGCAAGGAACGTTCACCTTGACCAAAACCCAAGAGTCATAGATAGAGCAAGCAAAAATATGATAAGTGACCCGTAAGACCATAAATCACAAACGACAGACTAGAGCTCTAAATCTTGTGCTAATTGGAAGTGCATCCATATGACCTTCTGGGGCACCCGTGCTAGTTGAGGCATATTTGTGTGACCTATCTGGGCACCCAATCTTTTGCTGACTAAGGCGTATCCATGCTACCTACCAGGGCACCCATACTAGTTGAAATGCATTCGTGTGACCTACCTGGGCACCCAATCTTGTGCTAAACGAGGCATATCAGTGTAACCTACTAGGGTACCCATGCTAATTGGGGTGCATTTGTGTGACCTACCTGGGCACCTAACTTGTGTTAATCAAGGCGCATCTGTACAACCTATCAGAGTATCTATGCTAGCCGAGGCACATAGGTATGACCTACCTAGGCACCTAACCCTATGCTGCTGAGACGTATCCATGCAACCCACCAAGGCACCCATGCTAGTTTAGGTGCTCAGGCACTCTAGTGCCCAAACTTGTTACCAGCTCAGGCACTCTGGTGCCTAATGTTATCTCAAGCACTTTGGTGCCCAAACTTATTACTAGCTCAAGCACTTCGATGCTCGAACCTAGCTCAGGCACTCTGGTGCTCAAGCTCGTTACCAGCTAAGGCACTCTAGTGCTCAAAGTTATTGGCAATCAAGAAGCATTAACATGATAGATTAGTCATTCAACATGGCATATATCCTTTTAAGTTATGATTTACTAGCTGAAGCCCTTTATATTAATTTAATCTATACTATTTGAGGTTGATTGACTTATCTGACATTCATTTTATCTAGCACTTATCAAGTTGTGGTTTGCAAGAACTCATTGATATTACCAGTTGCAACATACTAAACCACTAATATGACGTGCTAAGGAAAAAGCAAGAATATTATGCAAAGTTTCATTAAAAACCCTAATGAGGTGAATTCACATGAAGATTTAAGGGTACAAATCAAAGCAAGCCTACAACTACCATATCCTAAAAGGAAAGACTAGATGCCAACAAGCTGGAGGCAACAAGTAGGCTGAGTAACTCAAACCCATCCTCATCCTCCATCCAAGCTTAGAGCTTCTTCCCTAACTTGAATGCCCATAAAGTGCTTGGAGAAATCGAATGGTCAACTCAACCATGCAAGGAAGCAAAGAAGAAGAAACCCTGAATTCCAACAAGCTAGAGGCCATGAGCAAGCCAAACTACCCCATTTTCTTTTTGTTGTCCTCCTCCCAAGCTGAAAGCTCCCCCCTCATCCTCGTAACCCCAGGATGCTTGGAGGGACCGAATGGTTAACTCACCATGCAAGGAGGGCAAAGGATAATGGGGAAAGAGATGCATTATTCAATATGACCAATAGAGAAATATGGAGAAAGGTAACAAACTTCCCAGGATCCTTAGAGAGGAATTATCCATGAGAGCTTCCTATAACAAAACTTCCAAGGACCTTCAGAGAGGAATTGTCGTAGCAAGCCATGCACACATCTTAGTGCTTAACCAAAAGCCCAGACCATTAGAAACATGGAGGGCTTAGTTAATGCACTCATCAGGTCATTCTGTGGAAGAAAAGGAAGGTCTCTCACACCTTATATAGACTAGTCTAGTCTCAACAAAGAGTCCAAAGACTATCTAGCTATTCTTAATTGAATAGTCTAGCAAAAAGTAATATTGCCACACCAATGGCTATAAAAAAAATATGTGCCAAACACATAGCTAGATGAAGCAATGGGATAAGAAGTTTGAAATAACAACATAGTAAATTGCAACTGAGAGACTTGACAACACTATAGATGTTAGTTTGGGTGGGTGCCCTTGGCCAATTTGATTGAGCCTTATCGTATCCAGAACTATACATTCTGTAGATTAGATAGAAAGGTTGAATGTTCATCTTATATTACATTCATCGGGCATTGCATACGTAAGATGAAGTCTATGGTGAGAAGTTATTTCATTCAG
>JANHAO010022142.1:0-12295 GCA_026873985.1 Saraca asoca
ACATTTGGTAAAGATAATAGTTTTGAGCTCATAAGGTTATTTTGCAATACATGATTGTATAATGACATATGTGGCCCAAGTGGGAAATTGTTAGATATTTATCTAATATGCAGGCCTACATATATTATTAATTATGTGTTAATACCAAAATCCAGTCAATTGGTTTATGTTCAATGTCACTCCAGACTGTAAGTAGAGTATGGCAAAAAATAGAAAAGAAAGATAATGAAAGAGAAGAAAAACAACAAACACCAGAAGTTTATCGTGGTTCGGCTAAAGCCAAGTTAGCCCCTGTGTCCACGATGGTTTTTGATTATCAACTGAGAGTTATTTTTTGAGTACAGTGGAAGTGTTTCCTCACAGAGTACAATGCTCTCTTGCTTTCCCCGTAGAGTTTCTACATGTAAAATCTTTCTCTCCTTTTACAGTGGCCACCCCTTTTTATTTATAGAAGGGGGGAGCGTTACAAGTGTAATTTCACAAATAACAGAATGATTATTTCCACCGCTCTGGGCATTTAATGCTTGGCATCGGGTAATTAATGTTAGACAAATCATTGTCAAACTTCTAGGGAGCTGATGTATAGGTTTGGAGGCTGAGCTATCAGTTGGAGACGTGAGTGTTAGATTGCTGACTGGGCTTCATACATGTGTCTAGCTCATTGGCCTCGCGACCTGGCGTTACGCTAGTGAGTGAGCTAGAACTTTGGCCAACCTCACTGCTCTTGCTCGGTCATTTTCCTTGAGGACGACTGGGGTGTTAGTCTTCTCGCTGATGGGTTGAGGGCCTCCTCAGCGAGCTACACTCCCTGCTGCAATGCTATTTGACGTCTTCAGCTTGCGCTTGACAATCTGGAACCTTCACTGAGCGACCTCGATCCCTAATCTGGGCCTCCATCTGGCTAGCTGTGTCTCCTATTGGACCTTGGCTGGCCCAAACTGTGCTTCTTGAAAAATACCCATAACATAAGCCCCCCAACTCTCAGCTCGCTTTGCGGGTTGGGAGTTGCAACTGGTAGTCAAATTCTTTGTCTACAATCTACAGGATGGATAAGTCTTCATGCCCAGACTACTGTGTTGTCTTTTCCATCTTTCAGGCTTTCATTTCCCTTGCTTTAGGCCATACCCCTCACTGTACATAGTTTTCAGCCATTGACATGGCGGTCTTTTTTTTTTTGGATCGTTCGATCTGGAACAGTTGAATGTCCCCTAGGTCATTTGTTGAACATGTACTAGTTTATAAAGCCTATGAAGCTCCCCTTATTTCTTCTTGAGATTGCCTGATGGGTGCTTTAGTTAAGCCTTTTATGCTCTCAGTAGTTTGGCTTCCAATAAAGCTCGTTGGGGTCTGTATGGTCTGTTGCAAAGGTTTTGGGGGTGCATATGGCCCGTTGCACATGGCTTCCCTAGGTGTGTTACCTTGTTAGCTCCTGGGAAGTCTTGTATAGATCTTGGATTATTTCTTCATGACTTTTCTGTAAAGTTCAGCCTTGCTAGCCAGACTTCTGATTCTTTTTTGAGTTGCTTTGGGTTTGAATCAGGAAAGGAACTGTTGGCTGAGAAAGGCTATAAGCAGGGGTAGCCATACTGGTAGGCGTTTCATCTGATAGGAGTTCGTTTCTCGGAGGTCAGTTCTGCCTCTTCTTGTTGGATTAGAAGCTTTAGGTTTCTACTTTATTCTTGTATATGAGATCTTCTGATGTAAATCTGCCTCATTAAAGGAGGTCCTTTAATAAAACTTCAAGCACTACGTTCATATCTTTTACCTTTATAAGCTTGTTATATCACTGATCCAATTGGTTGCTGATGGCAACATGACTAACTCCTATAAAATCATAACTCAATAACCATTATAAGGAGTGCTCAGTGGGCTAATCGACCCTAGTTATTAAAAGTAAATTTTACATCAATAGGCTTAAGCTAATAAGTTTTAACTTAAAGGATATATGCTGCATGCAAGACCAGTCGGTCATGTTGGCTCGCTTTAATCGACAGAGAGCATAAGCACTAGAGTGATTTTGAGGCCTTAAGTGGTAGAATTCTTGAGCATCATTGCCGTCTCACGATCGAGTTTTGCATGTATCAGCTTGCGTAAGAGTTTGGTGCTTATGGAACTTCTCGGATGCTAAGTCTCAGTATGGCTTGCACAAGATTTTTGTGCATGGAGCACTTTTTGGATGCGGCTCATGTAAGATTTTTATGCGTAAACCACTTCTTGGATGCGAGGTCTTGAACTTGTCCATGCAAGATTTTTATGCGAAAAACATTTCTTGGACGTGGCTCACGTAAGATTTTTGTGCACGGAGTACTTCTTGGATGCGAGGTCTTGAACTTGTCTACGTAAGATTTTTGTGCCTGGAGCACTTCTTGGAAGTGGCTCGTGCAAGATTTTCGTGTATGTAGCACTTCTTGGATGCAAGGTCTTAAACTAGTCCGCATAAGATTTTTGTGTGTAGAACACTTCTTGAACATGACTCGCACAAGATTTTTGTGCTCAAAGCAGTTCTTGGATGTGAGGTCTTGAACTTGTCTGCGTAAGATTTTTGTGCATGGAGCACTTCTTGGGTGTGGCTCGCGTAAGATTTTTGTATGTGGAGCACTTCTTGGACGTGAGGTCTTGAACTTGTTCGTGCAAGATTTTTGTACGTGGAGCACTTCTTGAACGTAGCTCGTGCAAGATTTTTGTGCGTGGAGCACTTCTTGGATTTGAGGTCTTGAACTTGTGTGCACAAGATTTTTATGTGTAAAGCACTTCTTGGATGCGGCTTGCATAAGATTTTTGTGTGTAAATCACTTTTTAGATGTGAGGTCTCAAACTGGTTTGTGCAAGATTTTTGTGCGTGGAGCACTTCTTAGACGTGAGGTCTGGAACTTGTCCGTGCAAGATTTATGTGCGTAAAGCACTTCTTGAATGTGGTTCACGCAAGATTTTTTTGCGTAAAGCACTTCTTGGAAGCGAGGTCTCGAACTGGTCCGGGCAAGATTTTTATGCATAGAGCACTTCTTGGACGTGGCTCACGCAAGATTTTTGTGTGCAAAGCACTTCTTAGACGTGTGGTCTTAAACTGGTCCGCGCAAGATTTTTATGCATAGAGCACTTCTTGGATGTGGCTCGTGCAAGATTTTTGTGCGCAAAGCACTTCTTGGATGCAAGGTCTTGAACTTGTCAGTGCAAGAATTTTGTGCGTAAAGCACTTCTTAGACGCGGCTCACACAAAATTTTTATGCATGGAGCACTTCTTGGATGCGAGGTCTCGAACTATTGTCATAGTCCAGCGCTATGCGATCTACGACCTCAACAAGACATTTGGCACTCCTGTTTTGTCTCACGCATGACTTTTCAATTTCCAACAGCAGCTAGCAATAATTACTCCCAATTTTGATGCGCGTGTGCCATGTCATCATAAGCTGGCCACTATTCCTCTTCGGGCTGTTGGATCATGGTTAGTTGATAGTTCCCTTGATCCAACGGTGGGATCTCAACCCTTTATAAATCGAGGGGGCCTTCTCTCTCCCTCTCAATTGCCATTCAAAAACTTGTCGGGTTTCCATTTCCTCTATTCGTTTGCATTTCTAACCGCTATAACAACTCCTCTGCCATTGATTTCCTTCGGGTCCAGTCCACCTTTTCAATTATTAGCTGAGCTTCCGAACCTTCTACCTCCATTAGTTATGGTACATCTCTTCTATCTTTACATTTTTTCTATGTTTTCTTCTTTTGTAGGGAGTGAGGGACTCGATTGTGACTAGTTAGGAAATGGTAATGTTGATAGATAGGACTGGTTTAGATGCTTTGCTGTGTTTGAATAGGAATAGTTGGAGCTACTGATAGGCTTTAGGAATTCGGATGTTGATTTTAGTCTTTAGGATTTTACGATTCGGTCGGAGTGTTCCCTCCATTTGTTGGAATCTAGGTTGTTGATGCAGTGACTTAGGGTGTGCATGGCCTCTAGTGTAGGGGGTCGTTTAGTCTTAGCCTTCAGTATGGTTCACTTTCAATGACCTGACCAGCCTTTTTCTTCTTTACGTAGATGGGAGCAAGTCATGCACGTTGCCGCCATATAATTAGAAGTGAGGACAGTGAACTAGAATCTTCCTAAAGTGTAGGGGTCACATGACGTACTGACGAAGCAACCTCAAGTGGAAGGGAGGTCGCTACGGGTCTAAGCACTTGTCTGGAACATGTCGAGGGCCAGGAGACAGCTGCGGGCTAAGGCCTTGACCGTCACGTATTCAAGTTACATTCTTCAACTGTTCATCTTTGCAACGTTCAAATCGCCATCCAATCGTGCTGGATCCCTAAAAGGTGCAACACCATGGTTCCTGCTCCAAACAATTATGCCCCTTATCCTCCTTGGGGTTTTATAGCTATTGGCCTCCTGCACCTCACATTGGGACTAAGATTTCCTATGCAACCCTTTATCGTTAACTTTTTGAACAAAATAAAACTTAGCCCTTTCCAACTTATGCCAAACTCCTATACTTCGCTTATCTCGCTAGCCCTGATCCATATAGGCAATGGCTTCCTTCCACCTTTTCTCAAAACTTTGTGTTACTTATACGATCTGAGGTGTACGAACTCAGAGGATGGACTCTACTACCTCTCGGCTCGATAGATGCCGTATAAGGGCATCTTGTCGAAAGGGGATGCCAAGGAGAAGTCCAACGTGGGGTGTTATAAGTCTCACTGGGTTTACATCTCGTGCCCCTCACTACGCTATCTCCCAAACTTCGATTTTGTTCTTGTTCTGGGTAGGTAGACTGGGAGCGAGTAAGCTTTAATAGTTCTTTGATATTTGTTCTCAATTCTGACCTTTGCTTGATTTTACAGACGGGACTGGTAAGTGACCAACGCTAGGGGCTAAGAAGTTGGAGGTCTTAGATAAGTTCGTGAAGTCCAATGACCTCAAGAACGATTTTCAATTTGACGAGAGCATCCTCTGTTATTATAAGCTTGCTCCAGGGAAAGGCACCGAGGTCACTAGGGAGGTTGGAATTCACTAATTGACAGAGGTCAGGCCTACGAACTTTGACGATTACGACAAAATGATAGAGCTCATCCTTAGGATGCCACCCTCAAACATCGAGAAAGAGGCCCCTCTGGCCCATGAGATCAAATCAACCTTAATCATTGCAGACCAGCCCCCAGTCCCTGAGATCAAAGCGACACTAGTTGTCACAGACCAACCAGTTGCTCCTATTATGGTCCCCTCGCAAGGACCAGCCCCTACTCTGTGATTTGGAGAAGTAGCGGCAGCTGAGATCACCAGCCCTTCCAGTCCTCCCCTAAAAAAGCAAAAGGTTGACAAAGGGAAAAAGAAAGTGGCCTCCCATAAGCATGCAGCACCGAAGGCTGAGACTATGAGACCATTAGCTGAGCCCGGTTGCAAGATAGAATGGTATGCTTGGACCTTTATGGAGAACATGAGCACGATCATGGGATATGGCGGTCAGGTCTGGGTGTTAGAGGTCAAGGAGTTCACCATTGGGAGACTTGTTAGATATATGGCTCCTCATGGCCTTGTGGTAAGTGTTGCTTCTTGCCTTGATTATTCTGTTTGTCTTAAAGTCTAACCCAGCTGCTTATTCTTACAGAGCTTACTAACGCTGATGAAGATTGAGGAGGCACTCCGAGGCTAGGATGATGAGAAGTTTGCTCTCATGGATGAGTTGGGGGCCTCAATAGCTGAGGTGCTGGAGCTGAAAGAGGAAATCAAAGAAATGGAGACCACTTTGTCTTGTGAGGTGGAGCATCACGAGGCCACTGTGGTAAATCTTGGCCTTGTGACTAATGATCTAAATAAGGCTAAGATTGAGCTGGATGAGGCCCAGTCATGGGCATGGTTAGCGATGAAGGCGACCAATACTGCCGAGCAAAATGCGAGATCAACTGACCAATGGGCCAAAGCTGCCACTGAAGAGTTAGAAGTATTAAAGAGGGAACTTCAGCTTGTAAAGGAGGAAGTGGCTAAGGCCAAGGTGGAGACATCTTCGTTGGTGGCAGAAGCTACCAGGGAAGCGAGGACTAGGACTTGTGCTACATTCTTCTTCACCTTGTGGGAGAAGTATCATGAGTTAGATTTCTCCTTCTTTGGCCTCCAAGCTATCAAAGCTATAGATCACTTCAAGAGTAGAGCTATTAAGGCCAGTTCCACGGAGAAAGGACAGAGAGCTGGGGTTGAAGTCCCTCTATTGAAGTTGCCATTCAAGGATAAGGCAGTTCTTGGCTTGCTAATGTTGCTCTAGCGGTTGAAGTTCCTGATGCTCCGGCTTCTAATCCCCGCCCTGACGAAGACCTGGCTTGCGAGGCTCCAGCCTCCTAGAATATAGGCTTTGTAACTTTGGTTTTTTTTTCTTCTTATGAATTATGACAAACTTTGTGAACATTCTATATGAAGTGACTTCTCTGTAATGGAAGTTGAACATGTTTCTCCTCGTCATTTTTATGCTTGAATGTGCAAACTTGTTTACTTATGGTTGGACATGAATTCAACATTTTACATCAACTGTTATTACATCGCATAACTCATAACTTTTCATAGAATTCTCTTCGAATCTTATTCCATAAAGAATTCAAAGAATTATATACATATTTGCAACGAACCAACTCTTATACACCGAGATGCCTATTGGTAATAATGATAGAGGTGCTCTACATTCCAAGCTCAGGGGAATTCCACCCCGTTCATGTCTACCAAATGGTAGGCTCCATCGCTCACGACCCTTTTGACAAGGTATAGATCTTCCCAGTTCGGTCCTAAGGTCCCCTTGCTAGGTTTATGTGCTCCAGGAAGAATAAGACGTAGGATGAGATTGTCAGTTTTGAACTTTCGAGCTCGTACCTTGCGATTGTAATATCTCGCTATGCATCATTGGTGAGCAGCAACCTTGAGGCTAGTTCTTTCTCTCGCTTCTTCCATAAGGTCTAAGTTCATAGTGAGCAGCTGGTCATTGTCTTCTGGGTTGAAAGTAGTTCTTCACTGTGACATGACCTTGAGTTCTATTGGGATCATTGCCTCGCATCCGTATGCCATCAAAAAGGGGGTCTCTCTTGTGGAGCTGCAAGGTGTGGTCTTGTAGGCCTATAGTACTGCCTACAATTCATCCACCCAGGCTCCCTTTTTAGCTTCTAACTTGGTTTTCAAGATCCTCTTGATGATCTTGTTGATGGCTTCTACTTGCCTATTGGCTTATGGATGACCTATGACTATAAAGCTTTTAGTAATTTTGAGGTGGTCGCAGAACTTGACAAACTACTCACTAGTAAACTGAGTCCTGTTATCAGTCACAATCTATTGCGGGACTTCAAACCTGTAGATAATACTGTTCCACACGAACTTTTCAACCTTGAAAGATGACATCTCAGCAAGTTCCTTTGCCTCTGCCCACTTGGTGAAGTAGTCCATGGCTACTATCGTATATTTACAGTTTCCTTGAGCCCTAAGAAGGGGTCCAATCAAGTTTATTCCCCAGATTGCAAATGGCCACGGACTGGTCATTTGCTTCAGGGAAGCTGGCAGAGCTTGTGGCACCTTTGCAAACCTTTGGCACTTATCGCACCTTTTTACGAGGTTTGTAGCATCTTGCTTCATTGTCGACTAGTAGAACCCCTATCAAAGAGCTTTTTATGCCAAGGATAGCCTCCCAACATGGTTTTCGCAATGTTCTGCATGAATATTCTCCAGGACAGTGTTGCAGTCCTCACCATCTATGCACCTCAGAAGTGGGATTATGAACCCTCTCTTGTAAAGCGCATCATCGCAGATGCAATATCTGGCTGCTCGAGCCTGCAGATGTCATGCTTCAAGTTTATCTTTTGGTAACTTTTCATCTTGTAGGTAGTCTAGGATCAGATTCATCTAGGAGTTAGGTGGTTTGGCAATCACCATCATGACATCTTGTTACTCAATACTTGGGGATGGAAAGAACTTTACCGGGACCGTTCCCAAGAGATTGAGATCTTTAGTGGTGGACAGATGAGCCAAAGCATCAACATACGTATTTTGGGCTCACAGAATCTGATAGATCTCATATTGCTGGAAGGAACTTAACAATGCTTGGACCATTTGGAGATAATTCATCATCTTCGGTCCTCGAGCTTGGTATTCACCCTTCACCTGGCAGACGATGAGTTACGAGTCGCTAAAAATCTTCAATCTTTTGGCTCGTACCTCCCTAGCTAACCATAAACCCACTAACAAGGCCTTGTACTTGGCTTTATTATTAGTGGCTTGAAAGTTAAATCTCAGAGTGCAAAAGACCTTGTGTCCTTCTAGACTAACGAAAAGCATCCCTTCCCCAACCTTTTGGTCGCTGATGACCCATCAATGAATAACTTCCACCACAGGGCCTCAGGAATCTCTACTTCCTCTTGTACGGGTCTTGTGAATTCAACAATAAAGTTAGCCAATGCTTGTCCCCTTGATGGCTGATCTGGGCTTGTATTCAATGTCAAATTAGGTGAACTCTATTGCCCACTTGAGTAACCATCCTGAGGCGTTCATCTTTTGCAAGACTTGTCTCAACGGGAACTGGGTAAGGACCCTAATGTTGTAGGCTTGGAAATAGGGTCACAGCTTCCTCGAGGCGATGACTAAGCAGTAGATGAGCTTTTCTATAGGTGAGTACCTCATTTTGGCATCTAGAAGTCTCTTGCTCACATAATAAATGGGGAGTTAAGCTCCTCCCTCTTCTCATGTTAGAGTTACGCTTAAGGCATGCTGGGACACCCCCAAGTGTATGGTTAATCTCTCACCTTCTTTTAATTTGGTTAGGGCAGGTGCTTGTCTTAGGTATGACTTGAGTTCCTAAAAATCAACCTCGTACTCCGGGGTCCATTCAAATCTTTTCATCTTCTTGAGGATGTCAAAAAAAGGAGCGCACTTGTCCATTGCCTTTGAAATGAATCTGCTGAGTGCGGTGACCTGGCTATTCAAGCTTTGGACATATTTTGGACCAGCAGGAGAATGCATATCAAGAAGTGCTCCAATCTTCTCTGGGTTTGCTTCGATCCCTCTATTATTGGCTATAAAATTGAGGAATTTATCAGAGGCCACTCCAAACACGTATTTATGCGGGTTCAGTTTCATCCGATACCTTCTTAGGATTTGGAACATCTCTTCTAGGTTACGGACGTGATCGACGAGCTACTTGGACTTAACCAGTATGTCGTCAACGTATACCTCTATGGTCTTTCCAATCTACTCTCGAAACATCATGTTTACTAACTGTTGGTAGGTTGCCCCCACATTTTTAAGCCTGAAAGGCATTACCTTGTTGTAACCCATGGTCTGTAATAAAAAAGGTATGCTCTTTGTCTTGTGCAGCTATTGGAATTTGATTGTACCCTGAGTTGGCATCCATAAAGCTGAGAAGTTCATACCTCACCATTGCATCTATGAGCTGGTCTATTCTCAGCAAAAGGAAACTATCTTTAGGGCACGCCTTATTAAGGTTGGTAAAATTGATACACGTCCTCCATTTTCCATTTTTCTTCTTTACGAGGACGGGATTGGCCACCCAAGTGGGGTAATGTGCTTCTCAAATAAAGTTATTCACTAAAAGCCTATCCATCTCTTTTTTGAGTGTCGTATAGCATTCGGCAGTCATCGACTTTCTCTTTTGGCAAATTGGCTTGACCTAAGGATCGATATTCAGTCTGTATGACATTACATTCGGATCAATGCCTATCATGTCTTCATGGTTCCAAGCAAAAATGTCTATATTTGCCTTGAGAAAATCTATGAGTCGTGCCTTCACATCGGGTGGTAGGTATTTCCCCAACTTGAGGCATCTTTCCTCGTCCATCTCCGTTACTCACACATCTTTAAGTTCTTCAACTAGTCCAGTGGCTTGCTCACTGTCCACCTCTTGCAGGTCAAGGTCGTGGCTAACCCTTTTCACACTCGCTACCCAGGGTTCTCCTCCAGACACCACATTCACCTTCTTCCCTTAGACCCCAAGTTTAACTGCATTCTCATAGCAGTGTCGGGCTACTTACTACTCCCTCCGTACACATTTGACTCCATTTGGGGTTAGGAACTTGATGGTCAGGGTTCTCGTTGACATCACCATATCAAAATCATTCATGGCTAGTTGCCCCAGTACCATATTGTAGGTCGAGGGACAATCTGTAATCAAAAAGTTTAGGGTGAATGGGAGTCTAATTTGTCCCACTGGGAGTATTCCATCTCCCATGAAACTGTAAAGGGGCTCGGATGAAGGATCTAGCTGACTCATGCTCACACCCATCTGGTCGAAGCTCCCCTTGTACATCACATTCACGGAGCTCCCAGTATCAACCATTATCCTCCTTACCTCAGCATTACCAATTTTTACTTGAATGAAAATCACATCATTGTAGGGGTAATGAACTCCTTTCATATCCTCTTTCGTGAATGAGATGTTGCTCGAAGCTATGTTGGCCTTCTTAGCAAGTCTTTCACATTCCACATGACTCACAAGGAGAACACGGCCTGCAAGTCGCATATAGTGGTCATGCATTGATTCGAAGTGCCCGCAATGTGAGGTCCACCGTGTATGGTGAAGATGGTCCTCACCGAGGGTGCTTCCTCGTGCTTAGGAGTTTGATGACACTGCTGCATAGGCTGCTGGGGATGTGGGGGTCGCTGCCTCGGGGATCTCACCACACAGTCTCTTAAGCAACCTTTCCTAATAAGGTCCTCAATAGTATCCTTTAATGCCCAGCAATCTGACGTGTTGTGCCCGACCTTATTAAATTTGTTACGGTTCCTCTTCTCAATAGGGGCCCTCAGGGGCTTGGGCCTGCCGAAATCTTCATTATCCCTTTCGATCGCATAGATCCTATCTAGAGTATTTGACAAGACGGTAAATGTATCATAGCGATTTTGAGGTTGGAACTGCTCATTTCGGGCTTTCTTCGCAGTTTAGCCTCCAGAGCTCCCCTTCAAACCTTCTTTGTTGCCTCTACCTCCACTTCTCTTCTTACCTTGGTTGGAGGTGCTTGCCTCTTCCTTCTTATTTGGCTTCTTTGAACCGAAGGTTTCTTCCCATTGGATCTCCTTAGCTGCTCAGTCATAGAACTCACCCAGGCTCTTAACAGGAGACTTGTATATGTCCTCATATAGTTTCCCATCTTTTCAAAGTCTAGTTAAGATTACCGTAAGAATACTCTCGTCTAATGGGTTTTCTACATTACTAACTTCTTGTCGGAACCTGGTGATGTAGTCCTTAAGCGACTCATCTTTCTGCTGGAAGACCGTGGCTAAGTGGCAGGATAGGGTGAGTTGTTTCTTAAAGCCCTATATTGGTTGAGGAACTTCGTTTGACATTCCTCCTAACTCCTTATGCTGTGAGCTAAGAGGCTTTTGAACCATGTCTGTGGCACCTCTTCGAGCGTGGTGGAGAAGACTCGGCACTTTACCAATAGGTTAGAAGTCTGGAGGTCCATCTGGATATCAAAAGCGTCCAAATGGCTGTAAGGGTCACTGTCCCTGTTGTACAAGGGAATGTTTGTGTAACACCTGAAAAATTAAGAAAATAAAAAGGGAAATTGAAAATAAAATTTAAAAATTGAAAAGGACTAAACTGAAAGATTTTCAGGGACTGAAGTGAAAAACTTTAAAATTTGGGTGGGGTAGATTTTGAATTAGGCTGAAATATTAGGGCAAAAGTGCAAATTCTGTGGCCAAAATCGGCCAAGCCGGTACCAAGTCATCGTGGGGGCTAATATTTTTGGCCAAGCCTCTAGAATTTTCCAGCAAGCCCTGGCCCCTCCCATTCGGCCTCCCTTCTTCTTCTCTCTCTCTCTCCCGATTCTTCTGTTCTTCTCGGGCTTCTCTGAAAAACTTCCGGAGCTCTTCACTTGGCCGGCATGTTTCTGGCTAATTGGATGCTTTCCGGTGTCTTGGTTCAGTCCGGTGAGAGTTCAACAGTTCCACCGGCTTCCTTCTTCCTCAGGCCAAAGTATGGTTCGGCATGGCAGAAGCTTTGTTCCACCGAAAATGGAAGCTCCAGCATAGAAATCATGTTCGGTCGACCTTTCTTGCCCTCGAGCTCCTTCTTCAGTGTTTCTTTAGGCCAGCAAGAGGGTCTTAGTAGTTTGGTTCCCCTGTTCATGGCTGGTTCGGCCAGTAAGAGTTCCAGGCCGCCGACAATGTTCCGACAGGCGGTGAGCTAAGGGTAGGGCCTTTGAGACCCGGTGAGTATTCCTAAATCATTTGATTTATTCCGTAGTAATCCTATAGCTAAATTCTCAAGATATCTTGTTGGAAACTCTTGTGTAGTGCATTTTGGTCAGGAGCTCCTATAGGCTT